>BCKQ01000004.1:1059676-1188165 GCA_001600695.1 Ascoidea asiatica | reverse complement strand
TATCATCGTCATTATCATCGTCACTATCATCGTCATTATCATCGTCACTATCATCTTCACTATCATCTTCACTATCATCTTCACTATCATCTTCATTATCATCTTCTCCAGAATAATTTTCTTCATCATATCGTTCTTCAATATCTTCTTCAATATCTTCTTCGATATCTTCTTGTCCATTATTATCTTTCTCATCATAATCTTCTTCATCACAATTCTCTTCAATATCTTCCTTTTTCTTATCATTTTCTTCATTATTATACTCGCTACTTTCCTGTTTACTATTATCTTCGATGTTACCATCGACTTCACCATAATCCTTTTTATTACTATGTTCATTATCCCTTTCTTTATTGTCATTATTTTCAATATAAATTTCTTCATTATGACTGTTTTCATTGTTATTATTTTTTCCCTTTGAATCTTCATTATCATTATCATTATCTTTGTGTTCAGAATTTTTAGTATTTTCAGTATCTTTAGTATCTTTGATATTTTCACTTTCGTCACTATTACTGTCACTATCACTATCACTATCACTATCACTATCACTGTCACTATCACTGTCACTATCTGAGTCATAACTGTCACTATCCGTGTGTTTATCACTAACTTCACTATCCTTATCATTATCTATATTACTTTCACTGTCTTTATTATGTTGATTGTAACTATTTTTTTCATATATGTAATTCTCAAAATAATTATAATCTCTTTTATTTAAATTCTCAAAATACATATCTTCCTCATCTTCAGCTTCTTTAATATCATCAAGAGCATATATACTTTTTATAGGATTATAATAGTATTCCTCCCTATAAAACCTATTTACTCCCTCAAATTCAATTAAATAATTTTGGGCATCATTGTAATAATCAAACCGTTTACATTTTCCATGACGAAAACCTAATACTTGCTGTTGACACTCTTCACGAGTGTGGAATATACCAGTTTTCCGACCTTTATTTAAATTAAATTAGTTAGTAGGAATGATACTTAAATTAAATTTAGAATATAAAAAATAGATAAAAACGATAGTGAAAACGATATTCAAAATCTGATTGAATCTTTATTTCGTTTAAATATTTCAAGAGGTACACACCAACAGCAACTGCATAGTATCCTTTTCCATCCATTTTGAATTATTGGAATTGAATTGATTTTAGCTATTTTTATTTTTTATTCTTTTTTAGAATAGTAATATCCTATTAAAATTATTATTTCTAATTTTTTTGCTAGATTATAAATTCTTGTTAAATCAAATGTATATGGGTTATTTACTCTAAAACACAACTTCGCTTTACTTTTGCAATTGCCCCAGCAGAAAAAGTATTTCATAAGCCTTAAATTAGTGCGTTTGAAAGAATTCAATTGATTTCAAACCACCTCTAACTCCAAAAGATTGGTTTTTATTTCTTTCAAGAGTTTATTGATATAACTTCTAACTTTCAATTAATAATTATTGTCCTCAATTATCAATGATAATGAAAATAAAAGTCGCGTTCCTGAGAATCAAAATAATAATGGTAACTTTAAGGTTTATCACAAAATGCGCTTGAACAAAACGGCGGGCCAGGATTCTGGTGCACCATGTGATCTGCTGTGGGATATTAAGATTTAGGATCAATTTCACTACTCGATTTTGAGACTCGTTTTAAAATTTTGTGTTCCTTTCTACATAATTTGATCAACTGAGCTTTATAAGAAAAGCATTGAAGAAGTCAAAAAGAAGGTTAAGAACTACAAAATTTTAGACATAAAATATTATAATCATGCATTGAAAACATAAATAGTAGCTAAATAATATTGTAAACATATTTAAAAAATTTGAAGTAAAGAAACATCTAATCAATAAGTAATAAAATATTGAAAGTATATTTTATATTTTCATTTAGTTTAATCTATATTTATTGTTAAGAAAGACCTTAGAGATCATTATTTGAAGATTCAGATGGAATTATTGTAGTTCTATTAAAATTAGAGGTTGAATTTTAAAGCATATCATAAATAATAATAATGTTAAGAATAGTAATAAAATATCCATAATTAGAAAATTGGATAAATTTTGGTTATATCAGGTATAAATTGAATATAAATTGGATATGAATTGAATAAGATTTGGATATTTAGTGTGCCAGAAATTAATTGTCAGATATGATTTTTCAAAATTGTGTGTGTTATTTAAAAGATGAAATAAAAAACAATAAAGAGAATTGAATAGAAACCAAAAGGAATGAGAAAAAACGCTTCTATTTATCTAATTCTGTTTTTCTTCATAAAGGTTTGAAATTAATACATTTTTCAATAAATTCTATTTTATATTTGAATGAATGAGGATGATTTGTTTGATGTATACAATGCCAAAAGCAAGCAATATAGTGAAGTTCTAGAAAGGGCATTCCATTATTATATTTGATCACTTAAGTATGTGTGTTTCAGTATCTTTAATTTTTTTGAAATAAAATAAAAAGTATTAAAATAAAAAGTATTAAAATAAAAAGTATCAAAATAAAAAGTATTAAAATAAAATAAAATCAAATAAAATCAATTGGTTGAAATCCGCGGTTTTCAAACCAGAGCACGGAAAGTGTTTTTTTCTTTGGTTGCTGCGGATTTGTGTTTATGTGAGAAATATTTTTAAACAAAAAAAGAAGTACAAGAAATAGAAATATAATTATACACTGATTTAGTTATTAAATAATCAGTTATTCATTTATTGAATATTTCAGTTACATAAAAAGAAAAAGATCAAAACAAAAAAATAAAAAAAACAAAAAAGAACATCGAAATAAAAATCAAAAAATTATTAAAGAACATAAAAAAATATAGAAAAAATATAAAAACTCATGAATAAAAAAAATCAATAATAAATAATCCTTTTTCGTTTTCTTTTAGATTATCATGAAACTCTTTATTATTATCAATATAATTTTGATATGATTTTTTATCAAAGATTTCATTGAATGGTCTTTTCAAATCCCAATATTTCATAGAACTCATAATATATAATCTATCAACACAATCCAATTTAATACTATGAGTAGTTTTAAGATATCCACCTATCATTGAAATATTTTTTTGAACTAAAAAACTAGGTAATATAATATCATTTGATAAAATTGTTGATTTTATATCATTTTTATCTTCTAATTCTTCAAATAATTTTTTATGTAATAAATCTGACCTAATAATAAAAGATTTTTTATAAATATCACAAATTGAACTGGTTTCTATAGAAATATGTAAAGAAGATTTATCTGAATGATTTTTAACTGAGTTTGAATTTGAATTAAGTCTAGGAAATTTAGTATCATCCATAACATTAAGATTCTCGATATTATTACAATTTCCTTGATTAGATATTGAATTTGAAGTAATATCCAAAACAAAAACAGAAAATTTCTTTAAATGGAAATTTAAAAGTCCATGATCATATACTTTATTAGTATTATTATCATTATTATTATTATTACTAAATTTTTGTTTATAATCAAGTTTAATATATGATAAAACATTAAGTGCATTAAAAATAGAAAACTCATCAACATTTAATTCAATTTTTTCAATTTCTTCAATATTATTTTTAATTTTTATTCGATTTCTATTAAATATTTCTTCAATTGAGATACCTTGATTAAAATGAAGAATATTACCATTATTTTTATAATTTTCATTTAATAAATTTAAATTCTCATTTTTTATAAAATAAAAAGGTAATTTTAAATCCTTAACATATTTAGTTAATATTTCCTGAAGATTTATAGTTCTATTTGAAGATTTTATATCATACTTAATCTCATTTTGAGAGTCGTTTATATCTTCAGAATCTTTAGAATCATAAAAGTAATTAGAACAATTGGATTCATTGAAATTATCAGAAGTCTCAGAACAATTATCATCATCATAATCATTATAAGAAGTACTATTTCGGGTATCAAAATAAGTATTGTAAGAAGTATCATGAAAATTTGAAAAATTCGAAGAGAAGAATAAATTACTCCTGGAATGGTTATAATTATAACTATAATTATAAGTATAAGATTCACTAGAATTAAAATAATCTGAAAAGTTTGAATTAGATGACGAAGAAGAAGAACAGAATGGTGATGATGGTGATGACGTTGTTGATGTACTATTTAAATTAGATAAAGAATTTATCAGTTCTTGATATGCAGGATAATATTTCTTAAATAATGTATCATTTTCAGATTTTGATTTATCTGGATGTAGTTTTAAAATAACTTTTTTATGATGTTTTTTAATTAATGATATATCTGTAGTACCATTTGGTAATTCTAAGATTGAATATAATTCTTCATTTGAAATTTGAGACATTTTAATATTGTAAAATTTTAATAATGTAAATAAATTAATGAAAATAATCGTATAGTAGTTTAATACTAATGAGCAAAGTATAACTACTATATAATCAATTAAAGAAAAAACAAATCAAATTTGAAAAAAAGGAAGAGTTACACATCTTTATTTATTTTTTTTTCCAATTACGTTCTTTAAATTTATTTTTTATTTTTATATTTGAAGTAGCAATGTAGATCTATTAGATTGCTTAAAGTAAGCCAATAATATGATTATAAAAAATAAAATGAAAATAAATCTTTGAAGTTTTGATATTACATTGCTACATTCAGTAACTAAACTCATTCAAAATTCATTGATTGCTAGATTATAACAATGAAATGTAAAAATATGAAAATATAATGAGTATTTTTTGCTTCTCTCATATAAAAATAAAATAAATTTTTAAACCTTATTACTGCTAATTCCTCGGCATTCCCGCTTTTGTCTTATATCAAAGCCAAACTTAAAAAGTGACTTAGTCAAATGACTGGACCCTGATGACGCAAACACCAATTACGTAATAAAGTCTGTCAGCCCCAAAAAAACATTTCACTAAGAAAACAATAAAAAAAACAAAAAAAAACAAAAAAAAACAAAAAAAAACTGGACGAGTCCGAAGTCGAACCGGAGACCTTCTCCACGCTAAGCAGACGCGCTACCAACTATGCACGCCAAATTAACATAAAATAATATTAATGAGTGTGATTATCAGATCATTCTATCACTTCACTCACTTTTATATAATGATATTTCTTTAAAAAAAAAAAAGACATTCATTCTTAACTACTAAATTTTATATGTTTGAAATAGAATGAATATTTCAAATATGATATAATAAAAATTTAATTTTACAATAGGTGGAAGTCAAGTTATTATAGTAATAAATTACTCTAAGCCAATTGCTCTTCTTGCAAATTTATCAGCCATTTCATTACCTTGATTACCTTGATGACCTCTGATATGTTGTAAACCAAGATGTGGAAGACCATTTTTAAAATAAATTTTATTAATATTTTTAATATTTGATAAAGCAGCTTTAATTAAATCTTGATTACTTACAGGATTACCATTTGCATTTATCCAATTACGATTATTCCAAATTTTCCACCAATTTTCTAAACAATTAAAAGTATATAAACTATCCATAATAATATTATAATGATAAATTTTTTCATTATAATTTAAATTAATTAATTTTCTTAAAATTATTCTTGTTGCTTGAAGAACTCCAGATAATTCAGCTCTTTGACTTGTTTGAAGTCCTTGAAGTCTACTATAACAATTTCTTGAGTCATTTGGACCAAAATAAACTCCAAATCCAGCTTTGGCAAATATTGTACCATTATTAGTTGCAGATCCAGCTGTGTAAATGAATTCTAATTTAGATTCAAATATATAATCATAATACAAATTCAATGGAGTTTCATTTGAATATCTCTCAATAAAATCTCTTGCTTCATCAATTGTATCAAATCTTTTGAATTTTCCATAACTGAAATGAAGAACTTGCTCTTGACATGATTTATTTTCAAGATAAATTCCTGGTACTCGTCCTATAATATAAATTATTATATTAGTTAGTTTAATTTAGTATAATTATGAATATAAACTAATATATAATATTAATTAATTAGTCTAATATAGATTATTATATTAGTTAAGTTAATTTAGTTTAGTATAACTATGAATATAAACTATTATATTAAATATATATATATTTACTCACTTAATATATTAATTAGTTTAGTTTAATATAACTATGAATATAAACTATTATATAGTATTAATTAATGTAATATAAATTATTATATTAGTATAATCATAATCATAACCATTAATTCAATAAATTGAATATAACCTAAGTAAATTAAATAACTGAAAGAAATATACTCACCAACTGCAACTGCATAAAATCTGTTTTCTCTTCTTATTGGAAACCCCATTTTGAAATATTTCTTCACAACTAACTATCAATCAAAACACACAATTCATGGAAGCATTAAAAGATTAATAAAACAATCTCTAATAAAAATTTTAGTCTATTCAAATATATTAACACAATTAACCAAATTAAATCTGTGTTTATTCTTTTTTTTAATGCGTGTTTAATCAAAATTATGAAAAAATATAAAAACAACCCGTTTTAAAATGGAAATTGAAAAGAAACGAAGAAAAAGAGTAAAAAGAGTGGAGAAATTCAAATAATCAATAATCAATAAACAAGAAGTGTTTAATTGATTAATCATGTTTATTAATATTTGATATCAAATCACCACTGTCGGAAATCAAAAGAAGTGAGATCAAAAAAAGAGACTTTACTGAGAAAAACTTATTCATTGAATGATATAACTTTATATAAAAAAGAAGTAATAATATCAAATCAAATTATATTAATTCAGTAATTATAAACTTTATACCATTTCTTAATCTTCAAACCATCATCTAAAATTTCAATTTTTCTTTTAATTTTATAATTTCCAAAAAATGGTAAAATTTTAATATAAATTATCCAATATATTAATCCAATTGTTAAAGTTAATAATCCACCAATAGCATAAGATCCATTACCATTACCATTAATATTACCATTATTATTATTACTTATAAAAAAATCAATAATTGGTGCTAAAACAATATATGAAGATGATAAAAAACAAAATATAATCATAAAATGAAATGTTCTTAATGGTGCAATAATTTTTGGAAATTTATTTCTAATTTTATAAACTCCAATACATAAAATTGCATGAAATAATTGATTTGGATAAATTTGCATAGAAATTAAAAAATTATATAAATTTTTTTTACCATTTGGTAATAATATAATTATAATTGAAATTAAAGAATTTGAAAAAATTGAAAAAATTGGAGTATTAAATGGTTTTAAATTTAAACTTAAAATTTTATTTAAATTAAATGGTAAAAAACCTTCTCTTGAAATTTCTTGAATTAATCTTGAATCTGAAAAAATTACAACTAAAACATTACTTGCAGCAGATAATGAAATTATTAATGATAAAATTTTTTTACCAATTAATTCTCCAAATAATTTTTTAAATAAAATTGCACCAATTAATTCATCATTTTTTAAAAAATCTTTAATTGGTATAATTTTAATATAAGTTAAATTCATAATCATATAAATTAAAAAAATTAAAAAAAATGAAAAATTTGCAGAAAATTTTAAAGTTTTTATTGGATTTTTAATTTCATTTTGTACACAATGTGCAGTTGTCCAACCACCAAAAGAATAAATTGCTTTTAAAAATGCAGAAGCATAAATTGAAGGTTTTATTGAAATTAAATCATTTTTAAAATTTTTTAAATTTAAATTTAAATTTATTGGAATTTTTTTAATATTTGTTAAATATGTTGGTAAAATTAAAACATATAAATTAATTAAAATTAAAATAAATAAAATTAAAATTTTAAAAGTTCCAATTAAATTTTGAATAAATATACCAAAATTTCTTGAATATGAATGAATTAAAAATGCAAAAATTATTAAAGATATTGAAAATAATTTAACTTGAAAGTCATCATTATTGTAAGTAGTATTAAAAGTATTAATATTATTAATATTTTCATTATCAATTGAAGAATGAAAAGAAAATAAAAAATATTTTGCAAAAACAATTGCATTAGTTGAAGAAAAATTAAATAAAATTGTAAAAATTCCAAAAATTATAGAAACTAAGAATTTTGGAATTGGAAAAATAAATTCTAAGAAAATTTTTGTTGAACCAGATCTTGGTATTAGTGAACCTAATTCTAAATAAATAGATAAACCAGAATATGAAATTAAAGAACCAATAAAATAAATTAAGAAAAATAAAATTATATTATTATTCATTTCTTTAAATACTAAAGCTGGAGTTGCAAAAATTCCAGAACCTATCATTCTTGAAATAAATAAGATTATTGTTGAATAAGTTCCTAAATTTCTACCATGAGGAGATTCTTCTAATGGAATTAAAGAAGTTTTACCAGAAGTTGGTAATATTGGAGAATTTATATTTAAATCTATTAGATCATCATCATCTATTTCCAATAATGGATTATATTGATTATCATTACTACTATTGTTATTTTGATTCAGATAAGTTGAAGAACCCAAGTTCGAATTTGATAATAAAGATGAAGATTCATCAATATTATTATAATTCTTTTTCAAAGTAGTATTATTTTCAAGCATGATTTATCAAAGAATATAATAACAATACTGGATATTATCTAGTTAATATGACAATATAAATAAAGATACTTTTTCATTCTATTTATATTTAAAATATTAAATCAGTAATTCTTTATCTAATATTTTAGAAATAAAACTGAATCTTGCCTTTTGGGAATTCTTATCCGTTTAGGAAATGAAATGAATCATGATAAAGTAACTTAACTTGTCATTGACTGGAGTTATACATCTTTAATTGAATCAATGAAATAAAATGAAGACTGATTCATATTTCTCAATCATTAATCATTTCTCAAATTCATTTCACTTCAAATTGAATTAACATCAAAAAGAACAATAAAATGAATAAACAAAGAAATAAACAAATAAACAAAATCTGTTCAAAAACCGGGAGGCCGAGGGAGCTGGGATCAGTCCCGCGGCAAAGCATGTGATGTAGTTGAAGCCAGATTAAAGGTACTTTTAAATGAGACCAGATTTGTGGAAGCCCTTATTAGAGACCAGTTTCTTGGAATTTGTTTTTGAGTCCAGTTATTTGGGCCTTCTTTAATGAGACCATATTTGAGGTACTTTTACTTTTCAGTCATGTGACTTCTGTGAAACTTTTGTAAATTTCTTTTCGTTTTCACTGTGACTAATTTATCAATCGACAATAAAGAATTAAATAACAATTTAAAAGAAACAATTCTCCAATTCATCAGAAGTGAAAGATTTAAAAAGATTTGAAAAAACTTGAAAAGATTTCACTATTCAATTTCATAAAATCATCATTTATTTAGATATTTAGATTCTTATATTCTTTTTTTTTTTCATTAGAATTACTATTCATCAATAATGTCTTCTTCATTTTCTATCACTTTACCTAAAATTTCATCACCTTTAGTACTTTCAGATTACTTAAAGATTAATTTATTCAATTTAATCTTCAATTCCAAAAAGAAATTAAATCTAAAGTTAATTGACAATAATAATAATAACAATGATTCAGATTCAATTGAATCAACTATCAATTCACGTTTAAATTTAATTAATTTAAATAATAATTCTTTTAGTTTATTTGATTCAAATACAATTTTATTTTATTTATTTTCAATCTTAAATAATTCAAAAATTTTATTAAAAAAAAATAATTCATGTTTAAAATTTGAAGAAGATATTTTATTTAATTTAATTAAAAAAATTAATGAAAATAATAATGATAATGATAAAGATAATGAATTTATTAAAAAATATAATAATTTTGAAATAAATTTCCCAATTAATATTAATTCAATTGAACAAATTATTTTATATTCTTCATTATTTACAATCATTAATAATAACAATAGAAATAATGAAATTTTTAAAAATAATAATTTATTAATTTGGTTTAATAATTTTAATGAAATTTTAATTAATTCAAATAAAAATATTCAAATTTTTTTAAATAATTCAAAAGAAATTTTAAATAATTTAAAAATTCAATTTAAACCATTAAGAAATACAAATATTAGAAAACTTTCAAATATTAATATTAATTCAACTTTTTATTCAATTAATAAAAATAAAAAAATTTTACCAGATTTAAATAAAAAAAATATTTTAATAACTTCTGCTTTACCTTATGTTAATAATGTTCCACATCTTGGTAATATTGTTGGTTCTGTATTATCTGCAGATGTATTTTCACGTTTTGCAAAATTAAAAAATTATAATGTTTTATTTATTGGTGGTACTGATGAATATGGTACTGCTACTGAAACTAGAGCAATTAAAGAAAATTGTACTCCAAAAGAATTATGTGATAAATATCATAAAATTCATAAAGATATTTATAAATGGTTTAATATTGATTTTGATTTTTTTGGTAGAACAACAACTGAAAAACAAACTTTAATTTCTCAAGATATTTTTTTAAAATTATATAAAAATAATTATCTTCAACAAAAAACTATAAAACAATTATTTTGTCCAATTCATAATAAATTCTTAGCTGATAGATATGTTCAAGGTATTTGTCCATATTGTAATGCTGATAATGCAAGAGGTGATCAATGTGATAAATGTGGTAAATTATTATCTCCAGAAGAATTAATTAATCCAAAATGTCAATTAGATAATGGTACTCCAGAATTAAGAAATACAACTCATATTTATTTAAAATTAGATATTTTACAACCAAATGTTGAAGAATTTATTAATAAACAAAGTAAAATTGGTAAATGGACAAAAAATTCAAAAACTATTGCAAATTCTTGGTTAAAAGAAGGTTTAAGAGAATTTTCAATTACTAGAGATTTAGTTTGGGGTACTCCAGTACCTTTAAAAGGTTTTGAAAATAAAGTTTTATATGTTTGGTTTGATGCAACTATTGGTTATATTTCTATAACTGCAAATTATACTGATGATTGGGAACAATGGTGGAAAACTCCAAAAAATAATGTTAAATTATATCAATTTATGGGTAAAGATAATGTTTCATTTCATACAATTATTTTTCCAGCAAGTGAAATTGGTACAAAAGATCCATGGACAATGTTATATCATTTAAATTGTACAGAATATTTACAATATGAAGGTGGAAAATTTTCAAAATCTGATAGAATTGGTGTATTTGGTAATAATGCAAAAGATATTGGTTTATCATCATCAGTTTGGAGGTATTATTTAATTTCAATTAGACCAGAATCTGCAGATTCTCAATTTTCTTGGTCTGATTTTGTTGCAAGAAATAATAATGAATTATTAGCAAATTTTGGTAATTTTGTTAATAGAGTTATAAAATTTGTTAATAAAAATTATAATGGTGTTGTACCAAATTATAATTATATTAAAAATTTAAAAAATTTTAAAGAAAATTTAAATGAATTTAATTTAATTTTAAAAAATTATAATGAAAATATGAATAATGTTAATATTAAAAAAGGTTTAGAAATTGCAATGCAATTTTCAACAAAATGTAATATATTTATACAAGAAAATAAATTAGATAATTCATTATTTAAAAATAATTTAGAAAAATCAAATTGTGTTGTTTCAATGGCATTAAATCTTATATATATTTCAAGTTCAATTTTTTCACCATTTATACCAGAAACTTCAAAAATTATTTATGAAATTTTAAATGTACCAGAATTATATATTCCAGATGAAATTAATCCAGAAATTATTTTACCTGGACATTGTATTAATAAAGCTCAATATTTATTTAAACGTATTGATAGTGCAAAAATTGAAGAATGGAAATTAAAATTTAATGGTAAACAAGTTTAGTTCACGTATATATATATATATATATATACCTATTTAGTTTTTTTTTATTTAAGCATTTACTTACTTACTTACTTACTTACTTACTTATATAAAGTATATAAATTCATTCATTTTCTTCATTTTTTTTGTCTTGCTTTAGCTCTTTTCCTTTACATTTTTTTTTATTCTTATTTAAATGATAAATTTTATTATTAAATCTTTAATTTGAACATCGATAATAGTAATTGAGTACTAAGTAATTGAATAATGTTTATTAGAAAGCAAAGTTTAAATAATTGTTAACCATTTCATATATTATAAATAATGTAAATTGTATGAATGAATGAATTAGTAAACAGAAGTCTAGTCATGAAAATGATTTATGTTATACTTCAATTTTTGATTGATCAGGTATATAATTAATTTTATAAATAAAAGATATTATTGAATCAGTATAAAAATGAGGAGCATCACTATTAATTATTAAATTTAAAGTAAAACCAAATTGAGAACCCCAAATTGGTCTTAATTTACTTAAATTTGAAGATAAAGGTAAATGAGTATAAGTTTGATCTTGAATTAAATCTGCAGTTTGTCCAAGTTTATTTTGTCCACTTTCATCAAATTTTATTTTACCATTAATTATTACAGTTATAAAATTTAAACCTGGAATAAAATGATAATCAAAAGATTGAAAAGTATGTTGAGTTGTTGGAATTCTTATGAAAAAATCTTGTAATAGAGATTTAGAACTTAATGGATTTGAATTTATTACAATTTTACAAGAATTTGAAGAAATTTGTGGTAATAAATTTTTTTTATATGATTCTATTGAAGCTGGATCATTATTTGTTGGAGACAGATCTAAAGAATCAAGTAATTGATTGATTAAATCTTGAACAGCAGTTGTTTGTTGATCCACCATTGTGCTTAGTTATTATATTCCTCTGAATTGATATTTATTTATTCTTACAATTGGATTTGTTTACTCAATTATTTATTTTATTTATTCATTCATTTATCTATTTATTTATTTATTTCATTTATTTATTTCATTTATTTATTTCTTTTCAATCCTGCAATAAAGAAATAAAAAAATAAAAAAATAGAAAATTGGCGAGTGTCACGTGCACAGACTTTAAATTTAAATGCCAATTTGAATTAAAACTTATTTCAATTCAATTCAATTCAATTCAATTCAATTCAATTCAATTCAATTCAATGAAAACTATTTGTTAATTTATAAAGTGAATCAAAGGAGAACTGGTTAAAGATAATTTAGTAATTGCTTGATCCTGATTGAAAAAGATTTTTTTATTGTGTTTAGGTCTTTGAGAACTGCTTGAGTACTAGGCAAACAACTAGTTCTTTTAAAAAAGACAGAAATCGAGATTAATTTTAATAGAATAAACATTCTAAAAGAAAAAAAATTTATCAATTGATTTAATATCTTTAAAAAAGTCAGTTCATTGACAATTGGAAATAAAGGAATCAATTTCAACTTAATGAATAATGGAAATTCCGATTATGTATTTTCAATCTATCAAAAGAAAAGATAGTCTGAAAAATAATAATAGTAATAATGTATCATCTAGGTTAAGAAAAAATAATTAAATTATAATGATTGAAGAATCAGAATATGAATTATTTCAATTAATTTTAACTAGAATGATTAAATTTAATCTAAGAAACAGGAACGAAATATAATTTGTTACATTATTGTTGGTAATGTCAAATTATATTCAACTAATTAAGCTTGGTTTTATAAATTAATTCATTTAACTTAGAATAAGAAATAAAAAAATTATTTTGTTCCTAGAAAAATAAATTATACTATTAGTATAACCTACTGAAGATAAAGAAAAGAAAAGGAAATAAAAAGAAGAAATTGAATTAAATCAAAGGAAATCAGTTTCTTTTATATTATTTCAGTTTTGAATTTGAAAAATAAAAATATTGAATTAAATGTAGGAATTGAATTATTTTGAATGAAAAAAAAACAAGGGCTGTTTATTGAAAAGTTCAAAGTCTCTAAAGAAGTGTAAACTTACACTCGCCTATCATGATTGAAATATTTAATGTGTTTTTGAAATCTAAAGACACTTAAACTATATTGAAATATTTATCATATCAGATATTAATGAATTCAGAATTATCATTACAAGTAAAGTTTTGTAGTATTTTTATTTATTTTCCCTTATTTTTTTTATTTCACGCTTAAAATATTTAAAAAATAACTATATAATCTCTTTTTTTTTTTTTTTTTTAATATACAACAAAAAATATAAAATGAATATATTGTATATAAAAGTATATAAATTAATAAGTTATTTATAAATTAATCATCATAATTCCAATCCCATCTTTTTTCACTTGAAATTCTCCATGATGGTAACCAATTTAAATATGTATAATCTTCACTTTTACCTATCATTCCAAAACTTATTGGTGAAAAATAAATAAATGTTAAAATTATAAATAAATATAAAATTAAATATATTAAAAATACAATAATTTTATTTTTTTTTGTAATTGAAGTTCTTAAACCTGATGTACTTAATTCAATTAAATATGTTCCAACTAACATTGCAAAATATAATGCAGGTAAATAATGATGAACATATGTTACTCTTGACATTATAACAAATGGCATATAATGTAAACCCCATCCAAACATTGGATAAATACCTCCCATTAAAAATAAATTTAATTTATGAGTTTGAGATTCTGTAACTAATGGAAAATCATCAATTTGTCTTTGCCATCTTAAAATATAATAAATAACTAAAATTGCAAAAAAAATAACTCCAATTGTTGATGTCCAAGTTGTTGCAGGTGATCCAATTAAAAAATATTTTGGTGTATCATCAGCCCATGAACATAATCTTATACCAACATTTAAAGTTGGCCATTGCCAAAATGATGATGCTAAATCATCTTGTTTATCAGAATCTGGAACTAAAGCATTATTAGTTGCCATCATTGCTAAATTTAATTGAATAAAATCTTTAAAAAAATTAGTTTTTGGTAATTTAAAATCTGCTGGTGGTGGTGGTAATTTTTCATTTTCATGAAATTCAATATTCCACCATGTTCTTTTATCTCTTTTAAATGGATTTTTATGACAAACAACTTCACCTTGTGAAAAACCCCATTGTGGTAATTGTTCACCAGTTGTACCTAAATAACAATTTAATACAGGAGATTTTAATCTAAATGATGTTGTTAAAGGATGTAAAATTTTTGAATCTTCATCTGATTGTTGATGCATAATTTCTATAATCCAATGATCTTTTTCATCACCAATTGTTAAATTACCATAACCAGCAACTTCAAATTCAGAATTTGAAACTGGTGCATTAACTTCATGAGTATGTAAATTTCTACCAGTCATTGGATGCATTAATCTAATTGTCATACCATCTTTAATAAATTCATTAAATAATAAAGTATCATTAATTTCAAAATTAAAACTTTCTTCAAATCTTGATCTTTCAAATCTCCAATTATTATTTGAATCTTTATGAGAATAAGTTGTAACTTGTTGTTGATTGGAACCTTCTGGATAAGTTTGTACATGAGAATGTAATAAACCACCAGATAAACCTTGATTTTTAATTGTAATTAATGAATGTCCCATAGCAATATTTCTTGGACCAATACCAACATTTGAACCAACTAAATTTGCTTGAAATAATGAATTCATATTTGCATCACCTGGACCAGAATGCCATAATAATTCAAAATGAATTTTAAAACATAAAAGAAAAACAATCATTGGTATAATAATTAAAGAAAAAATTCTTGAGATCCAATGAATTATATAAATTGAATTTTTTAAATTTTTATTACCAAATTTTAACCATAAATCATGAATTGTATAAATTCCAACTAATGAAGTTACAAATAAACCAACCATTTTCACACTACATACACAACCAATTGAAATACCTAATAATAATAACCATTTCCACCATTTTCTATTAAAAGAATTATCTTTTTTAATATTTTCATTATGAAATCTAATTAAACAAAAAAAAGTGGTGACAGTAAATAACATTAAAGGAGAATCTAAAAGTATGAATCTACCTAAGGTAACATAAGAAGATTCAAATAAAACCATTAAAGTAAATAACCAAGTTGAATAAATTGAAAAACCAATACTTTTACAAGTAAAATAAGCAAAAGGTACACATAAACTTGAAAAAAAACTTTGAAATAATCTCATTTTAATAAAATCTATATATTCAGGATATTCTTGACCACTTGGAAAATCCCAAGAACCATTATAATTAGCTAAATAACCAGATAAACCAACTAACATTTTACCTAAAGGTGGATGAACATCATGATAAAATTCATGTCTTAAATAATAAGAACCAAATTTACCAAAATGAGCTTCATCCCAAACTACATGATTATTTATACCAATTTTATACATTCTTGTGAAAAAAGCTAATAAAGTAAAAATAATTGGCATTATTATAGATTCAGCTTTAATTAAAGAATTTTTCATATTATTTAATTCATATTCAGCATATTTTTTTGGATCATCAAAGATTATATCATCTATTGAATCATCATTATTATTATCACTAGTTTCATTAGATTGTGTTATTTCATTATCATTATCATTATTTATTATTTTATTATTATTATTATTATTATTATTGGTAGTAGTATTGTTACTGTTTTTGTTATTATTTGTATTTGATAAACCTCTTTTAGATGGAGAACTATTTGAAGTTCTCTGAATTCCAGTAGATTTACTAGAACTCATTATGAGATAAGATATAATATATAATTAAATTAAAGTAAATTAAATTGAATGGAATTGAATTGAAATTGAATTGAAATTGAATTGAAAATGACTGAAAAATATAAAATAAATGCAAAAAAAAAATGAAAATAAATTAATATTTCAATAATGTTATATTAAATATTTTAACAAATATTGAATAATTTCAACCAGTGAATTAAGATAATTAAGTAAATGAAAGAAAGATAAAAGAAGTAAATCAATTCAATATAAAATTAAAAATTTTTTTCAAATCTTTATTAGTGATTTTCAAACCTTTAATTTTTTATTTTTTGATTCTATTATTGTTGTTATTATTGATATTATTATTATTATTTTATTTTCAATGGTGTTTCTGTTTTAACAAGTGTTCGATATCTTTTTCACACTTTAAAATTGGTGAATCGTGGGCTCAGTGAAAAGTGAAAAGTGGAAAACAGCTCAGATCGATTTCTTTTTGTTTGGTGGGAGGATTACGTAAGCTCAACCACAATTCAGGATTCAGATAAACCATGGTTATGGGGTCACGGATATCACGTGACTAATTTTGTTTTTACATTTTTAAAGTTTATAAATATGTAGAAGCATGCATTTAATGCATAACAAAACTTATGAATACGTCCTTTGGATCCGTTGTGTAAGGATGGAGTTTCCAGTTTCATATTAATTTCCTTGGTAAGCTGGATACGGAACTATCCGCCTGGCCTTCTTCCGCCGAACCTTTTTCTTGTTCCGAATTTGCTTTGATTTGATTAAGCGCCGAGATTTTGGTATTTTTGGTATATTTTATCTTCTTTTATATCTTCTTTTATATCTTGATTTGTTTATCTTTTGTTAATTTATAATCTTTTATTGAATCAATTGATGAGAATAAATCAAATGATTACAAAGGTACGAAACAATGGCTGATAATTCATCCATTGATGATGAAAATGAAAACACTGATATTCTTGAAACTCAAAGTGATATTGAAAATGATGATGGTTCTCTATATATTCCACCTCCATTTCCAGATAATATGACAATTAATTATCCTTCTGAAATGAATATTGATGAAATAAATCAAAGCAAAATTTATGATAATTATAACTTCAATGATAAATCTAATGATAATTCAAATAATTTGGATAAATCATTTCTGAAAAATATAAAAAAGTCATTTAATGTTTCATATACTGTTACAAATCCTGTTCCTCATTTACAACAATCAAATTCAAATCCAGAAGAAAATAAAAATGAAACTGGAAATCAATTTAACCAAAATCAAATCAATGTTAATGATAATGATAACGATAATCTTAATAATAAAGATTATGAAGATAAATCTCCACCATTTTCATTATTAGTTGAATTATCTGAAAAACTTTTAAAAATTAAAAAACCTTCAAATTATTTAAATAAAAATCATTTATCCATAATTCCACAATCTAATTCATCTTCAAATTCTTCAATTTCAAAAACAATAGGAATAAATCAAGAAAAAAAAACTTTAAATTTTCAAAAAAATCAAATTATTAGTCAATTTTATCAAAATATAAGAAAAAATTATTTTATTAAAAATAATAATAATTATAATATTGAATTAATGTATAATTTACTTAGATTATTATTACCAAAAAAGGATAATGAAAGATATTATAATATTAAAGAATCAAATTTAATTAATTATATTTTAAAAATTTATAATATTAATTCAAAAAATAAAACTTCAATTCTTTTAAAAAATTGGAAACAAATTAATTTTAATAATAAATCTTATAATAATAATATTAATTATAAAAAATTAGATGATTTAGTTAATTCAATTATTGATTTAATTAAATTAAGAAAATCAAATATAAATATAAATAATAATTTATCTATTTTTCAAATTAATAATTATTTAAATAATTTATCAATAAATAAAGAAAATAAAAATTCAATTCAAATTAAAATTTTAAAAAATTTAATTAATAATTTACCTTTATTACAAATTAAATATTTATTAAAAATTATTTTAAAAACAAATTTAATTTCAAATATTGATTCAAATTTTTTAAATTCATTTCATTGTAATGCAAATTATTATTTTTCTATAGTTAATGATTTAAAAAATTTAATAATCAAATTAATTAATCTTAATCCAAATCTAAAATTAAATGATAAAGATTTAGTAATCAAAATTAATAATGCTTTTAGTCCCCAATTAGCTTCAAAACCTTTAAATTTTAAAAAAATTATTGAAAATTTTAATAATAATGAATTTTTTATTGAAGAAAAATTAGATGGTGAAAGAAGTTTAGTTCATATGAGTAAAATTGAAAATACAAATAATTTTAATTTTAAATTTTTTACTAGAAATTCAAAAGATTATACTAATTTATTTGGTAATAATTTATTAAATTCAAATGGTTTTGTTACTCATTTTAAAGATATTTTTAAAAAAGATATTAATAAAATTAATAATTTAATTTTAGATGGTGAAATGTTATCTTATGATATTAAAAGAAATTTAATTTTACCTTTAGGTAATTTAAAAAATTCTGCAATTGAAGAAACTTTTAAATTTGATCCAATTAAAAAAAATTATATAGATTCAAGACCATTATTTGTCATTTTTGATATTTTATTATTAAATGATTTACCAATTTTAAATTATTCTTTAATTCAAAGAAAAAATTTATTATTTAATTTAATTAAATCAAAACCTGGTTATATAGAATTAATTAAATTTTCAAAAGCAAAAACAATTAAAGATATTGAATTAGCTTTAAAAATTGCAATTGAAAAAAATTCCGAAGGTATAATTATTAAAAATCCTTCTTCAATTTATAAAATTAATTATAGAGGTTTAAGTTGGATTAAAGTTAAACCTGAATATCTTGAAGAATTTGGTGATAATGTAGATTTATGTATTATTGGAAAAATTATAAGTAAAAAACCAACTTTTATTATGGGTTTAAGAATTGATAATGAAAATAAAAAATTTATTTCTTTTGCTGGTGTTTCAAATGGAATATCTCAAGAAGAAGTTAAAATTATTGAAAATTTAACTATTAATAAATGGCATGATTATAAATTAGAAAAACCTGATTTAAATATAATGGAATTTGGTAAAAAAAAACCAGATGTTTGGATTAATCCTTCAGATTCTATAGTTTTAGAAATTAAAGCTAGATCAATTGTTATTGAAAAATCAGAAAGAAGTTATATGTTAGGTAGCACTTTACATAACTTGTATATGAAATCTATTAGAACTGATAAAAATTATTTAGATTGTTTAAGTTTAGAAGAATATCAACAATTAAGAAGAAAACATACTTTTATTAATAATAAAACTGGAAAAAGTTTCTATGAAGAGGAAGCTGATAATGAAAGTCAGGCATCTAGTGATGATAATGAGATTGATAATGATGATAATGATGACAATGATTACAATAACCATGATAATGATGATATTAATAATAGTGATTCAAATTTGAAAAATCCCGAGAGTAATTTAGCTACAAAGGAAAGTAGTACTCTTAGATTTTCAAAATTAAATAAAGGTAAAAAACATAGAAAAAGAAAAAGATCAGCATTAGATGAAATCGAAGAAGAAAATGAAGAATTGAGAAACTTAACAATGGAATCCGATTTATTTTCTGATTTTAAATTTTTCATTTTAAGTGATTTTTATTTAAATAATAAGGAGAATAAAACAATAGAAGTTAAAGATATTGAAAAAATTATAAAAAGAAATGGAGGAATTATAACTAAATCAGAATCTCTAAAATCTAAAACTAAAGAGGAAAGAAATAGAATACTTATATTGATATCTGATGTTAAAACTAGAAAAACATTAAGTTTATATAGTGAAGCATATGATATAATATCAAATAAATGGATTTTTGATTGTATTAAACTCAAAAAAATTGTTCAATTGGAACCAAAATATCTATTTTTAGTTAATAAAAAGCTTAGAAAAATGGTTAGTGGCAGAGCAGATAAATATGGAGACAGTTATAGAGTCTCACTTGAACTTGATGAATTTGATAAAATTATTGAACAATCTAAGAAAACAGATTTAGTTAAAGATTTTGAAATAGATAATTTAGAGAATATTCATCAAATAGATGAACAGATACTCAAAGAATATATAACAATGAACGAAGTTCTACCAGTGCCAATGATTTTTCATGGTTTGAAATTTTATGTACTTGATATTGAAACTATAACTCATGATTTTAATGAGGATATTTCAGAAAGTAATGGGAAAAAATGTGATAGCAATCAAACATTTAAAGATTGGTATGAACAGTTGATGAATGAAAAAAATATCATAATTGAAAAAGAAAGTTTATTAAGTTATACAGAGACATATAAAACCAAAGTAATAGAAACAACTATTACTTCTCATAATGGGGAGTTAACTAAAATTATAAGTGACTCAAGTTTTATAATCATTCCCAATTTTTTAAAGGAGGATTCAGTTGATAACAATAATTTGATTATTGAAGATTTAAAAGATAAAATAAACAATGCAGTTGAAAAAATAAGAAAATCTATATCATCGATATTTGAAATTAAAGATGGCTTTCAGTTTCATGGAATCCCGAGAGTTGTGAATGAAGAGTTTGTTCATAAAAGTATTGAATCGAATCTTTTAGTTTCTGCTGAACGTAAGTACATTAATTTAAATTCTCTTTTTTTTCATTTTAAGCCCTACATATCAATAACTCAAAAAAAATTATTTTACTAACGGTTATTTTTATTCTCATTTTAAATTTGATCATCATTCAGTTTTCCCTTTCACCCCACTTTGAAAAAAAACTTAATTTTAATTATTTTTTTCTATGTAATAGATGCACAAAGCCTTATAATTAATTGAATTGAAACAAGTGCTGTCTACATTATCATGGATCCATTTTATTTTGGTCCGAGTAATTTTTAGAAAATAGTAATTTAATCTAAAGATATTATGCTTTTAACTAACGTATTTTTCTGGTTGCTAGTTGTTTTTTATTATGAACATATCAAGTTTTAGATAAACAATTAATCGAGAGGATTTGTTTCACTCGAATTACTAAATAATTAAGGTATGTTGGTTTACCGAAAAGGAAATCAAAAAAGAAGAAAATTATCTATTTTCAACAATTTCAACTAAGATTTTACTTTAAGCATTGAAGCACTTTGAATTCAGGGACTCACATAAGCTCTATGATTTTTTTTCTTGGAGTGGATCCATTCGTTGGATTTTTACTTGAGATTGAAGTCTGAACTTCCTTTTAACAATGTTGCCATACTCTATCTTTTAATGGGCATTTCTATTTGACATAATGACTATTTTTATTGATTTTTATTAATAATTTTTATTACTTTTCATCAATTTTCATTAATCTAAATCCAGCTTTATTGGTTTCAAGGGATTACTGATTCTGAAAAATTTAGGTTTATATTTTAAAGTTAAAAAATCGGGAGTGCCCGCAACAAGATTTAAAGTGAAAAAAATATTTTTTCGGATGCAAAAAAACGGAAGCACAAATATTTTTGGCTGGAAAAGCGGATTTAAGTAATATTTTCACTAGTAATTTGTTAACGTTTTTTATTGACAGTTTTTTGGCTATTAGTTTCAAAATAAAAAAAAGCTTCAATTGCCAATTATTCTTCTTAGCTGTTCTTGGTATTTACTTGTTTATTCAGTATTGAAGGAAAAATTCTTTGAGCTATTCCATACTACTGTAGTAGTTTTTCAAAAACTTTTCTGACTCAAAAAAAGGTTTCTATGAAAAAAAAGTGGAAATAAGAAGCAGAATTAGAATTATCTTAATTTAAAAGAAAAAAAAATAATCGTTTTTTGCATTTGCATATCTTCTTTGGGGATTATTTAGAATTATCTCTGCTTAATTGTTTTCCGTTAGTTTTCAAACAATCAAAAAAACTCCTACTCATTTAAAGTTAGAATTTGCCATATTTTGAACCCGGGGTGTTATTAGCAAAAATTGATCAAAAAGATAACTTGTCTTGGGCCACTCTTTTTATTTTTAATCTATTAGATCAATGGTTATGCAGCAAAAAAGTTTGGGAAAGCCCTGAATGTATCCACAGTTAATTAATAACTTCGAACTATCAGACTTTAATTGGACAGTCAGATTTTTTTGTATCATGAACAAGCTCAAGCAATAGCTATTTTCAACTAAGATATTGAGACAAAAAAATGTGTTTCTTTCTGTTTCCTCTTTTCTTCTTTGAAATTTATAAAAAATTTAAGGGAAAATTAAGTTTCTGTTACTGTTTTCATATTCACATCTAGGAATAACATGTCATATTATATGCATTTTCAACATCTTTCAGATTTTAATTTCCAATATACTTTTTTTAACATTGTTGATTAACAATTTTTTTGAGAAAAAGAGATGCTTTCATCTGAATAGAGAAATTTCGCATAAAAATTCAAACATACAACCATCTCACATGCTTTAAAAATTTTCAATTTTTATCAAATGAAATTCCTTCCAAATATCAAACTCTGACTACTGTTTCCAAAAATTAAATTTTCAATAGATTTTTCTTTTTTTTAGTTTTTAGTTTCTTTGTTAAAACATAAAAAGTTGAGAGATATAAATATGCACATAATTGTTCATTTTTTTTATTTAGTTTCCTGAAAAAAATACCTAAAGAATTAGTAAGCAAAAAAAAAATTGGGAAACAATTCAGTCTTTTTGGGTCAAGATGATTATACCTATTATTAATTTAATTCCATTATTCTCATTAATATTTACTACTTCTGCTTTGAAATATTCAAAACATGGTCTTCCATATAGTTCATTTTGGGCATGTAGTGCTTCTTTATCAACCATGGGTACTTTTTGTACTATTCCTGAAGGAAGTACATATTTTGACTGTATGTGTGTGGAACCCGGTTTAAGTTCCATATTAAACTGTGCCTACGATCAGGTTGGTGTTGGAAATGCTGCTCTTACTCCAGTTGTTAATGAAGACTGTCAATATTATGGACTTCCAGCTTTTACTACTGAAGAGTTACTTGCTTCTTATGAAAATGGTACAAAATATATGACAAATATATCTACAATAGAGAATTTTAATGTTACTACTGATGTAATTCCACTTCCTGTTTATTATAATAAAGCAACTTATACTTTTGATCTAGAATCATATGTAAGATTTTATGCAGCTTATGATAATTCTTATATCTATGGTTATGCTTTATTAATATATTGGGGTATTATTTTGGGACTTTTTGGTATTGTTCATTGGACTAAAATTTTATTTCCAACTTTTTATCAAAATATTAACTTTGGTGTTGTAAAGATATGGAGAAAATATATTTCTCTACCAGCAACAATTGGAGAAAAGCATAACACTACTCCAAAACTTTTCGGACTAGATATAATTGGTTTAATTCCAACAAGACTTGAATCAATAATTATTTTTATATTTTATATACTTACTATAGCTTTTACAGCAGTGGATATGGTTGTTTATAAGTATGATACTTTATTTTCAAGTTCTTCTACTGAACAACTTGATTACCTTGGTTTAAGATCAGGTATTTTATCGGTATATATGGTTCCTTTTGTTATCTTGTTTGCTGGTAGAAATAATTTTTTAATGTGGCTTACAGGTATAAATCAAGCATCTTATAATACTTATCATCGTTGGCTTGCAAGAATTTGCACAATTGAAGCATTTATACATAGTGTTGCTTATTTTGTATATTGTGCATTATATAAAGTATTAGCTGAAGATGCTAGAGAAAGATATTTTTTATGGGGTATAGTTGCAACTTTTTCTATGATTATAATGTGTTATCAGGCTAAATGGATATTTAGAAAAAACTATTATGATTTATTTGTTACAATTCATGTTTGTGTTGGTGCTCTATTTTTAGCAGGTTTATGGATTCATTGCTTTGAATTATTAGAATATGAAGAATTTGTATTTGCAGGTGCAGCAGTTTGGTGTTTTGATAGATTGGTTAGATTTATAAGAATATTTAGTTTTGGATTTCCAAAGGCTGAATGTAAAATAGTTGGTGAAGATACCATTAAAATTTCAATTCCAAGACCAAAATATTGGAAACCATTTCCAGGATCATTTTGCTATATTTATTTTTTCAAACCATTAAGATTTTGGGAATCACATCCTTTCACAGTTGTTGATTGTGAAGAAACTGAACGTCAAATAAAACTTTTTGTGAAAGTGAAAAAAGGATTAACACAATATATTTTCAATTGTTTAGAAGATCAAAAGGATAAAACTGCATTAATAAGAGTGGCTGTTGAAGGTTTATATGGAGATAAAGCTCCAGTAAGTAAATATGATAAATCACTTTTAATTTCTGGTGGTAATGGTATACCAGGAATTTATGCACATGCAGTAAATATTGCTTCAGCACTTTCAAGTGATTGTAAAAAAGTAGTTAAAGTTGTTTGGATTGTTAGATATTGGAGTTCATTGGAATGGTTTTATGAAGAATTATTACAACTACAAAGTTTTGGAGATTTAATTGAAGTAACTATATATGTTACTAAAGGTGGAAAACAACCTGAATTTTTAAATGATTCATTCAGAGATTTAACATCAGTTTCTACAGGTAGTGAAAAAGATAGTAGTAATATAAAACAATTCAATGATGATGTTCTCATTAGACTTAGAAGTTCTAAATTATCTAATATTGAATTTAAAACTGGAAGACCAGATATTAAAGAATTATTGGAACAAGAAATTACTTCTTCACCAGGTTCAACAGCTATAATGAGTTGTTGTCATTCAGAAATGAGTGATGAAATTCGTTATAATATTGCTCATATGCTTGATATGAATGATAAAAGAATTGATTATTTTGAAGAAAATCAAGTGTGGTAATTCATTTTTTCTGTTTTTTATTCTTATTCTTATTGTAATTGGTTTTCTCTTTTTTTGTCTTATTTAACTTAATTTTTATTTCATTTTATCTTAGGAATATAAAAATACATTTTCTTAAACTTTAATTTTAAATTTCTATATTAAAATATTTTTTTTTTTTAAAAACTCTATAAACTATAAAATTACAAATGATTTCTTTAATTTCTAATTTAAATAATTATAAATTATCAAAACCATAAAATATTGGACCTAAAGTATGTCTACCAAAAATCATTATTAAACCAGATAATAATTGTAAAGAACAAATTGTTAAACAAAGATGATCTTCTCTCATTGGACCAAACCAAATTAAAACTAAATTTATTAAAGTTAAATTATTACATTTTATTATATGTTTTTGTTTTTTATTTGAAATTATTAATTCTTTTTCTTTAATTTGAATTAATTTTAAATATGATAATAAATATAAAATTTTTTCAAAATTAATTTTTATAAAATTAGGTAATTTTGAAATTTTATAAATTTCATTTCTTTGAGTAAAATTTTTATCTTTATCTTCATTTTTATCTTTATCTTGATCTTTATCTTGATCTTTATCTTGATCTTGATTATCATTATCATTATCATTGATGAAATAATTTAAAGTTGTGAAGGAAGGATACATTAAATTATTATTTAAATTAAATCTTGGAATTCTATGTCTTGGACAATTAATTAAACCAAATAATTGTGGAGTTGAATATAAGAAATTAAAAATTTGAGGTAAAAAAAAAATTAAAGCAGTTTTTGAAAAATGTCCTAAGATTCCAACAATTGCAAAAAGCATACCACCAAAATAACAATAAGTATCACCAACAAAAACTTTTGAAGGGTACCAATTAAATTTTAATAAAGCTAAAGAAGTACCTAAAAATGGAATTATTAAACATAAAGAAAAAAGGTGAGAATCTTTTGATTGTGGAAAAGAAGAATTTGATAAAAGGTAATAAGAATCATTAATTAAGAAAATTATTGATAATATAATACATTGTAAAACTTCTAAACCATTAAGACCAGCTAAAATATTTATTGAATTTGGACAAAATACAACAATTAAAGCCATATAAATATAATAAAAAATTCCAAGATCTATAGTATTTGGTAAATTAAATTTTAATTTTATAAAATTTGGTAATAAAATTGAAGTTATACCATAATCTACATAATAAACAATTAATAATGGAATTGAACCAATTAAAGGTAATGGAAATTTATTTCTCCATCTTAAATCAAATAAATCATCAATTATACCTAATAAAATCATAAACATTAAAGATAATAAAGCTGCTAAATATTCAGTTAATTTAAAATTATTAAATTGATCAAATTTAAAAGCAATAATATGTTTTGTGATAATATTATTATCAAAATCTACAAAATATTTTGCAAATAAAAATGGTATAAATAAATGCATTATTAAAACATAAGTACCTGCAGAAACTATACCTAAAGATTCTGGAATTTTATTTGAATTTTTTTTTGATAAATCTTTACCAAATAAACCAATTTTTATAAAATTTTGTTTAACATTTGGTATTATAAAAATTGTTAATAAATATGATAAAATTCCAAAACCTATTGAAGTATAAATGATATTTTTATTAAAAATTAATGGAATTGAAATTGAGATTAAAATTAAATTTGATATCATTTTTATTTTTTATTTGTATATTGTCATTATTGTTATAGAATATGTTTAATTCATTAATTATATCTTTATTTATTATCTGAATTGAATTGACTTGAATTACTTCATTATTGAATAAAATATCGTTTATTTTCAGTTTATTTACCAATTTGCTTTATTTATTGACACATTCAATATTTCTACAGTTTTTAACACCGTGGAAAAGTAGAAGAAATAAGAAGCACCGTGAAAGTGGTCTCGGAACAAAACCCACAAAAATAAACAATAACAATAACAAGAAGAAGAAGAAGAAGAAGAAGAAGAAGAAGAAGAAGTAAGTGATGAAGAAGTAGAGGAAGAGAGTTAGAAGGAACGATTGTAGGTAACTAGACCTTTACCTTTGATGGCACCTCTGAAGATAATTTCAATAATATCAATCATTTCTTGATAATCTTGAATGAGAAAATTTAATTTATTATTATTACCAGTACCAAAATCACACATCATATGTTTATTTCTATAAAAAAACATAATAGTCATTGGATCATATAATTCATACATTTCATTAAAATCTTTAACTTCATCAATATCACATAAATAAATTATTGCAAAATTTTTAATTTTTTCAGAAATTTTAAATAAAATTTCATCCATTTTTTTACAATCTCTATCTTTATCTCTACCAAATCTTATAATAACTAATTTATCATCTTCTGATAAAATTGCTTGATCTACATGCCAACCTGAATGTAAATGTGGTAAAAATATGCTTCCCATTACTAACTATCTCTTATCTATGATTAATAATTTGATATAATATAAATATTTTGTATTGTAGCGTTTAATTGTTTTATATATATAATTAAATAATGGGATTTAAGAGCCCTGATACGTACTTAGGGCTTTAAGGATTAAAATGATTAAATAAAATATATAAATAAATAAATAAATAAATAAATAAATAAAGTATATAAAATAAAATAATATATATAGATTTAGATATAGATATAGATATATATGAAAAGAAGTAATAAAGTAGAGATGAAGAGATGAAGAGATGAATTTAATTATTAATTTCATCATCATCATCTTTTTGTTGTTCTCTTTTTTTAAGTACTAAAGGTTTACCAGTAACTCTAAAATATATATCTTTAACATCATCAGTTGCAGTTTCAAAATGAGAAGAAGCATCATAAGATTTTGAAATAAAAACATTATCATCAGTACCATCAGATTTTGGTTCATATAAATCAGAAATTCCCATAAGTATATCAATAGTATCACCTAATAATTTAAAAGCAGGTTCTAATTCTATATGAGGTTTATCAGTTTCAATAATTGTTGAAATTATAGCTAAATAATAACCTTTTGAACAAACATTATGTTGAGAACCAATAATTGCAATATAAATATCATTTTTTCTATTAACTTGATTTTGAGGAATAATAATTTGTAAAGAATCAATATCAGAAGCAACAGATAATGGATGATCCATAATACAAATTGCTCTAATAACTTTTAAACCAATTTTATTAACTTTATTTGGAAAATAAGTTGGATCACCAATAACAATTGGAGCTTTTGCAATACCATTACCAGATTTTACACCAATAAATTTATTTGTAATATTATCATATAAAATTTCATCAATTGGAGTATTTAACATATAAGTACCACCATAAATTGCACTTAATCTTGCAAAACCTTGTGGTAATTCACCAAGACCATAAAGTGGATAAATATATGGAGATTTACCATATCTTGAAACAGATTGTAAATATAACATAATTCTATTAAAAGATAATCTTGCTGGTTTTTTTAAATAATCATCATTTGAATATAAAGCCATTGCATGACCAATAAAATCTTTTGTACCAGATTCTAAACCAAATTTATAAAATAAATCATTCATTGAATTTTTATCTAAATTTATACCTTTATGAGTTTGAATATCATTTTCATTATAATTTACCATAAATTCTAAAAAATTTTTCATTCTACGTTTTTCAAAAATTCCCATTAATGAAGATCTAACAGCTTCAAATTCATTTGATGGAACTTTTGCAATTTTATCATTTCTATAAACATAAGAACCATTAATTTGTTTAAATTCAATATATTTTGTAACATCAGTATGAACTAAGATATTTGTTAATTCACCATTTGCCATTAAAAATTTTGGTATTAAATCTACACACCAATCTCTATCTTTACCTAATTTTGGATCTGGGATTTTATTTGGTTTAAATTTTGAATATAATTGTGATAAATTTAATGAAGCACTTTCACCACCATAATGATCTAATTTATCAATATGTAAAACTTTTTTACCTTCAACAGATAATAAACCTGATAAAATACATTCTGTTAAACCTGTTCCAAGAACAATAATATCATAATCTTCATCCATTTTTTATATATATAAATTTATAAATATAATAATGTAAGTAATGTAAATAATATTGTATTTATTTAACTTCAATTACAATCTCAATTGAATTTAATTGACATTGACATAAAATTGAATGAAATAAATAAGTAAGTAAATAAATGAAATAAATAGATGAAGTGATTGAATTGAAGTGATTGAATTGAAGTGATTGAATTGAAGAGAGAGATAAGTGAAGTGAAGTAAATTGCTTCAGTGTCATATTGTTAAGAGAGTATTTAATGGAGTAATAATACTGTAGCCAGGGAATGTGTGGATTGACTGTGCAAGTGGGATATACCATTATCACTATACAGATATATTCAGATATATTCAGATATATTGTGTGCAGAGTAGTAGTGTAGCAGGAGTGTACATCCCTGTAGTAAACAGAACAATACCAGACTGTATGGGCTGAGCGAAGTCTGAAGCGACAATGAATTCTGGAGACAGAGGAATGAAGCGAGTTTAAAGTGGAAGTGGAAGTGGAGGTAGTTGAGGTGGTAGTAGTAGTAGTAGTGGTAGTAGTGGTGGTGGTGGTGGTGGTGAGAGAAGTGAGAGTGGTTGAAGATGGTACCAGAGAGACGGGTCTGAGGAAAGGGTCACGTGGAGAATCAAAACTAGCCACGGTGGTGCTTTGCCACATATGCATCACTTTGCCACTGGTGAAGAAATTGAAGCAGCAGTGAAGGAACAGTGAAGCAATTGGAATGGAAAATATTAAATGGAGAAGGTGAATAATGATGAAATATTCATGAGAAAGTAGATGATGAAGAGTGAAGAGTGAAGAGTTATTATACAACTAGGAACAAATACTAATAATACAATGGAGGTACAAGTGGATCCTAATGAAGATACTGAATGGAATGATATCCTAAGAGAAAAAGGTGTAATTCCAGAAAGACCAAAATCTCCATCTGAGGAAATTGAAGAAGCTATAGAAGAATCAATAAATTTTAAGAAAAATAATTATTTAAATGATTTAAATTTAAATGAATTAAATAATTTAGAAGATTTAGAAAATGATGAAATTTTAAATTCATTAAAATTAAAAAGATTTAAAGAAATTATAAATTTAAATAAATCTAAGAAATATAATTCAATTATTGAAATTTCAAAAATTGATTATGAAAATGAAATTACAAATATTAAAAATACTTTTATATTTTTACATATAAAAAATTTAAATAATTTTCAATCAAAATTATTAAATTCAATTTTTTTAAAATTATCTTTAAAATTTAATGAATTAAAATTTATTGAAATTTTTTCAAATAGAATTTTTGAAAATTATTCAAATTTTAATATTCCAACTTTATTAATTTATTATAATGGTGAAATTATTAAAAAATTTATAACTTTATTACAATTAGGTGGTAATTCTTTTACAATTAATGATTTTGAAAATAAAATTTTAATTGATTTAAATATTATTAAATCAAATGATGAAAGATTAATTATTAATCAACATAATGACTTTCATGATGATGATGATAATGATAATGATGGTTATGATAGTGATAACAAAAAGATTAAAACTATAAGAAAATCAAATATATCTCATAATAATAATAACTTTGATGATGATGATGATGATGACTTCTTTGACTAAATACCACTTTAAATACTACTTTAATTTAAATCTTTTTCCTTTTTTTCTTATTTTCATTTTTCTCTTTTTTATATGTTGATGTATTCTTCATTATATTATTATAATAAAAATATCGAAATTTATTTGCATTTAAACTCATTTCTTTAAATTCTTCTCCATCACTATCATTATTATCATTATTATCACTAATATCATTATAAAATGAATCATTTTCAAATAAACTAACTTTGGAATTAATTTTATATAATAAATTTAATTTATTTATCTCCATTTTTTTTAAATCATTTTCATTTTCATTTTCATTTTCATTTTCATTTTTTTCTTTTATTTTCTCTTTTGATTTAAATTTAATATATTCATTAATTAAATTATATATAGTTGATCTTTGACATGTTAATCCAAATAATGATAATAATTTTATTATTTTTTTATCAATACCTAATGAATATAATTTTATTGATAAAAATTTTTGTAAAAAATCACTCATTATTGAATGTCTTGAATTATTAATAATATTTAAAAATAAATAAATTTTATATAATTTTAAATTATCAATCTCCATTTCTTCTTTATTTGATAATAATTTTTTAAAAAAATAAAATAATAATGGTGAATTTTTATTTAAAATAATTTTTAAATCTTTTGAAAAAATTTGATAATTATTTATAATTTTATAATCTTTTAAATTTTTTAAATTATTAAAATATCTTAAATTTATTAATTTATTTAATTCTTTTAAAAATTTAAAAATTATTAAATTTAAAATCTCTTTAAAATTCTTCATATCTTCTTCATTTTTTTCATCATCTTCAACTTCTTTATTATCATTATTATTATCATTTTTTTTCTTTCTTTTTCTATAATTTATACTAACATTATCTTTACTATTAATTAAAAAATAAGTTAAGGTTGAATAATTTAAATAAAAAAAATTTTTTAATAATATTTTTTGCAAATTTATAAAATTAGTTAAATTTGATTGAATATTATATTTTATTAAATATGTTAAAAAATCTATAATTGTTAAATTATTAATTAATAATACAAATATTATTTCATTAAATATTTCATTTGATTTTTTTTGTGATAATTTATTTGAATTAACAATTGAATTAACAATTGAATTATTATTTGAATTACCAATTGAATTTATGGAAGAATTCTTTGTAGTATTTAATTGAATATTTACTTGAGTATTTATTTCAGAATTAATTTGAGAAATTACTGGAGAATTATTTGGTGGAATTGTTGGAGGATTATCTGAGATATCATTATAATTGGTATTGAAAGTATTTATATCTCTCATTCTTAAATTGTTATTTGAATTCGACATTTTGCAATCATTTATCTATTAATTGACTTTTATTTCTATATATTCTCTATTATATTATATTATATTATTTATCTATTCAATATTTTGATTGTTGTTTATATACAGTATTTGAAGTAATATTTGGTGCAAATGTCCCAGATAATGCTTTCAGCTGTCCTGGATAAGTGTCCCCATAATCGTGTCCCATATCCCCGTCCCCGATATTACCCACATCTGTCCCATGTCCGTTTCACGTGCCTGCGATAAGCGACAACAAACGCGTCTGCTGCTGGCCAATCAGCGGGCTGCGCTGGTTCTCGGGGTCCAGCACCGGCACTCGTCCCCACGCAGCCACTGTTCTCAGCCACTGTTCTCAGCCACTGTTCTCAGTCACCACCGTAGAAGTTGATGATGGCAAATTTCATGATAGCGTATATAAAAATGATAAAGATGATAAAGATGATAAAGATGATAAAGATGATAAAGATAATGAAGATAATAATAAAGAAACTTCAATTCATATAAATATTCATCAAGTTAATTGAAATAATAAAAAGAATCTCATTTACAAAACTACTTCGGAACTACTTCAATAATCTTTATTTGAAACAATTACTTTATATCACTATTTAAAATTATATTTTTGTTCATAATCTCACTATATTTAAATTTACTAAATAAAAATGAATAATGAATCTCAAAAAAATTATCAAAATTCAACAAGAGATTTACTTAATGCAATGAATGTATTAAAAGTAATGGATATGATTAAAAATCCATCTCATATGGAAAAAGATCCAAGTGATGATAAATTTCCAACTTATGATAAATTTCCAATTTCAAATTCTTCATTATCTTCAAAAAGAAGAAAATCTTTTAAAGTTAAAAATTTTAATGATCCTAATTTAAATCAATTTAATAATTTAAATATTAATAATGATAATTTATCTTATATTTCAAATATTTTATTTAATGATAATAATAATAACAAGAATTCTGATAATGATAATGATAATGATAATGATAATGATAGTGATAATGAAATTGATGAACAATTTACTCCATTAAATTTATCTCCAAATTTAATTCCAATTTCAATAAATTCAAATAAAAATATTTCAAAAATTTCAATTAAAAATTCAAAAATTACTTATAATGATGATTATTTATTAAATCTTACAAAAAAATATATAAATTTTACTTATGAAAATCCAACTACATTTCATGTTGTTAAATATTTTGAAAATTTATTAAATTTAAATAATTTTAAATATTTATCTGAAAAAATTTCTTGGAAAAATTTAAAACCTGGTTTTTATTATACTACAAGAAATAAAACTTCAATTTCTGCTTTTATAATTTCAAAAAATTGGTCTCCAAAAAATGGTGTAGGTATTATTGGTTCTCATATTGATGCTTTAACTACAAAATTAAAACCAAATTCAATAAAAAATAAAATTGAAGGTTTTGAATTATTAGGTGTTGCTCCATATGCTGGTGCTTTATCTTGGTTATGGTGGGATAGAGATTTATATATTGGTGGTTCAGTTTTACTTAAATCTCAATCAGATTCTAAAATTATAAGTAAATTAATTAAAAGTGATAATCCAATAGCTCATATACCTTCATTAGCTCCACATTTTGGTACTCCATCTCAAGGTCCTTTTAATAAAGAAACTCAAGCTGTACCTGTTATTGGCTTTTCTTTAAAACAAGATTTACCACCAACTGATGATGAAAAAAATTCTCCATTATTTGGTAAACATTCTTTAAATCTTTTAAGATATATATTAAATTTAATTAATGAAAATTTTTTAAATAAAAATGAAAATGAAAATGAAAATGAAAGTCCATATAAATTATCAGATATTTTAAATTTAGATTTAGATTTATATGATGGACAAAAATCAACAATTGGTGGTTTAAAAAATGAATTTTTATTTTCTCCAAGAATTGATGATAGAATTTGTGGATTTGCAGCAATTCAAGCTTTAATAAATTATAAATTAGAAAATAATGAAGAAGATTTATTAAATTCAAATATTTTTCAAATTGCTTCTTGTTATGATAATGAAGAAATTGGTTCATTATCAAGACAAGGTGTAAAAGGTGGTTTAACAGAAAGTTTAATTGAAAGAATTTTAAGTAATAATTTAAAATTTAATTTAAATTTTAATGAAAATTTAAAATTAATTTATTCAAATTCTTTAATTTTATCAAGTGATGTTAATCATATGTTAAATCCAAATTTTAATGAAGTTTATCTTGAAAATCATAAACCTTTACCAAATATTGGACTTTGTTTAGCTTTAGATTCAAATGGTAATATGGCTACAGATTCTATTGGTAAAACAATTATTGAATTAATTGCAAAAAAAAATAATGATAAAATTCAATATTTTATGATTAGAAATGATTCAAGATCTGGTGGTACTATTGGACCTTCAATTTCTTCACAAACTGGTGCAAGAACTATAGATTTAGGTATTCCACAAATTTCAATGCATTCAATTAGAGCTATGACTGGTTCAAAAGATCTTGGTTTAGGTGTTAAATTTTTTCATGGATTTTATAATTATTGGAGAGAAATTACTGATCAAATTGGTGATTTATAATAAATTATTTCTAAATAATTTTTTATATATACAGTATATATTATTATTAATAGTATTATTCTATTAAAAACAAAAACAAAAACAAAAAACAAAAAACAAAAAACAAAATTTAATTTCAAAATGACAATAAAAGTTCATTATTTCTATTTCTATTTCTATTTCTATTACTATTTCTATTTCTATTACTACAATTATATTTCTAATAATGAAATCGCTTAATTGGAAATATAATTCCCGACTTTTTTTTACTTTAAAATAAGACCATTTTCTATGAATTGAATTCATTCAAGCAATTGCAAAGAAAGAGATACTTTAATTTATCGAATTACACCACCACTACTACTACTACTACTACTACTACTACTACAGTAGTTACTTATTGTACAAGTGAAATATTTATTCATTTCTCTTTTCTTAACGTTTATTCAATCACTTAAATGAATAAAATATTGAATAATTATTTATTATTAGGAAAATAAAATATTATCGGGATGAAATCGAGTTTTTGACCGATATTCCAGATTAAATGCAACAATAAAAACCAGCACTAAAAAAAGCACTAAAAACTCAGTTTTTCCAAGGAAAAGCACACAAACCAAACACTAAATTGACAAATTGACAAATTGACAAATTGACAAAGAAAACAAAACAGAAAAAAGCTTCTGGCAGACAAAATTCAATAAAACTTGAGCAAAACTGGGCATTCTCGAGACATTTTCACAGCTGCAAACAGAGCCAAATCTCAAATGGCATTCGAAAGCAGCTCCAGCGAGGCCCACCTGCAAACCTCCAAATGCTTTCCGGCCGTGCACACCTTAGTTACAAAAGTACTGTATTTGGGTGAACATATCATACCTCGGTACTTCTCAGCACTAATTGTGGCTGGCTCAAGCACTGAAACCACCTCGGAACTGACTTTGGATACGATGAATGGGGTTTGCATGGGCGCCGGCCGTCGGTTAAAAATTGGATATTTTACCTTTTTATCTTTTTGAAAGTGTCTGAACTCCTGCAAAAATGGCATAAAAAATAAAAATAATTTGAATTAAACTAAAATAAACTTATCAAAGAAAACAGTAATTTTAGCTAGATTTTAATAATAATAAGAAACTAGAAATACAGTATATTCAGTTCTTCAATTCATCAAATTAAATCGATAAGAATTCAACTTATGTACTCAATAATTGATTTGAGCTTATTTTTTATGTATTCTTTAAAGGTTTATCCATAAACTTTATTATCAACATTTTGTAATTAAAGAATAGAAAATTTAATTTCCTTATCAAAATGTTTAAAACATACCGATAGAGATTATGATAGATTATGATATGGTATTGATAATCATAATCATAATCATAATCAAAATCATAATCATAATTATAATCATAGTGATAAAGAAATTGATAACAGTTCTATGTAATACTGTTCAGTCTATTAAAGTTCATTCAAACCTTGAATTATAGAGGAAAAAAAAAAAAAGATTTTATAGAAACTGTATATTCCTTTGAATCATGAAAAATACATAAAAGGTCTTATATCTCTTCCTTTTTTTTTTTCTTTTTACTTTATAGTTTCTAATCATATTCAATATCTCCAATTTAATATAATCAAATTATTTAAGTTTATAAACAATGTCAGAACAAAAAGAAGCTTCAACTGTTGAAGTTAAACAAGAAATTATTAATGATAATAATAAATCTGATATATCATCTGATATTAAAGAAATAGAAATTAATAAAAATGAAATTAATAATAAAAAAAAATTCAATTTTAAAATTCCATATTTCTCTATAATTTATAATCATGATAATGAAGAAGAAGAAGAAGAACAATTATTAGATCCAAAAGAAGAAGCTGCTCTTGTAAGAAAATTAGATTGGCATTTAATACCTTTATTTTGTTTAATGTATTTCTTAAGTTCTTTAGATAGATCAAATATCGGTAATGCTGCAACTGCAGGTTTAAAAACTGATTTAAAAATTTCCAGTTCTCAATATTCAAATGCAGTTTCTGTATTTTATGCAACTTATGTAACAACTGAATTACCTGCAACTTTATTATTTAAAATTTTTCCACCACATACTTATATGTCATGTTTAGTTTTTGGTTGGAGTTTAATTACAATTTTTTCATGTTTTGTTTCAAATTATTCTTCTTTACTTGCAACTAGAATCCTTTTAGGTTTATTTGAAGGTGGATTTTTCCCATTAATGTCTTTATATGTTTCAACTGCTTATAAAAAAAAAGAACAAGCAAGAAGAATTGCTTTATTTTTTTCTTCTTCTGCTATAGCTTCTGCTTTTGGTGGTTTAATTGCAACTGGTATAATGAAAATTGATACTGGTTCTTTTTCAAATTGGAGATGGCTTTATATTGTTGAAGGTTTAATTTCTTTACTTGGAGGTTTTTTATTATATTTTTTTTTACCTGATGATCCTGATCATTTAAATTTTTTAAATGAAAGAGAACATGAAATGATGGCTGTACGTTCAAGACAAAGATCTGCTTATATTGGTGATAATAAATTTGATTGGAAAGTTATAAATTCTGCTTTTAAAGATATTAAAGTTTGGTTATCTGTAATTATTCAATTTTGTCAAGATACTGTTTTATATGGTTTTAGTACATTTTTACCAGTAATTTTAAAATCAATTGGTTTCATAAATTTAGAAACTCAATATATGACAATTCCAGTTTATTTTTTAGCTTTTGTTGTTTTTTTAACTTCTGCAATAATTTCTGATAAATATAAAATTAGAGGTCCAATTTTTTTTATTTATAATTTTGCTGGAATTATTGGTTATATTTTAATGTTAACTGTTAAAAGTAATGGTGTTAAATATTTTGCATGTTATTTAATGACTTTTTCTTTATATACTGGTACTGGTTTAAATATTGCTTGGTTAACAAATAATATTGCTCCTCATTATAAAAGAGCTCCTGCTTTAGGTTTAAATCAATTTTTAGGTAATTGTTCTGGAATTGTTGCTGGTCAAATTTATAGAAAATCTCCATATACTTTAGGTCATTCTTTTACTTTAGGTGCAATTTGTGTTTCTCAAATTTGTAATATTTTAATGACAATTCATATTCGTCGTGAAAACAAAGAAAGAGAATTAATTTTAGCTGGTGATAAAACTGATAAAAAAATTGATAGAAAAGGTGATAAAGTTTTAACTTATAAATATGTTTATTAATTTTTTTTTTTCAACAATTTTTCCTAAAACTTTTTTTTCTATTTATCTTTCTCTTTTTTTTTATATTATCATTTTTAAAATTTTAAATGAAAACTTTTGTTTTTTTTGTCTTTGATTCTCTTTTTTTTTTATCTTCTTTCCAAACTCCTTAATAAAGTTTAACTTCTGTTTTTTTCTTTTTGAATTAGTTATTGGGTTTTTTTGTAGTTTCTTCATTAGAACAATAAATTGAGTTAATAAAAAATAAATTTTCTTATAATTACAAAATAGTTCTTAAAAATATTAAAAAATAAAAATTAAAACGAAATTCCAAAAAGAATTGGTCCCTAGCAGGATCGAACTGCTGATCCCCGCGTTATTAGCACGATGCCTTAACCAACTGGGCCAAGGGACCAAGGATATATTTGTGAATTTTTTACGAAGTTTCTTCACCACGTGAAATTTCAGGAAATATTATTTTTTTTTTTTATAAAAAGCATTAGCCAATATTTAAAAGAAAAATCATTAATTTGAGATTATTGCTTTTGGGTTATAAATGGGAGAAATATATTTTATAATTATCTTGGAATTATTGAAAATTATCATTTCTAAAGAAAAATAGAAAAAGTAATATAAATGTTTATAAAAAAAGAAATATGAGTGAATGCAGGGGTCTGTTTTTTGCTGTTAAACAGTATATTATATAAAACGCTGAGCGTTGGCTTAAATGAAATAATCCGAACCGGAAAAATTATTCATTTGTTCATATTTTACCAAAAGTTTCTTTTATATTATTAAATTCAAAAATGATACTCAATTTACTACATCCAATCATTAAAGAACAAACTGAATCGAAACTAAAAGAATTTCTATATTATAATTCTTTTTTTAATAATTTAAGACTAAAACGTTAAAGATTCCGAGGTAAAAAGAGATCTCTATACAAAATTTTAATTTAAATACTAAAATAACAAAGAAGTTCATGATTAAAAGTATTTTGAAAGGTTTTTTTCCAAAATACAAATATTAAAGAATTAGATTAATAGATTTCGAAATATATAATAGAAAATTTAAATAAAAACAAAAAAAAGAAGAGAATTGAAGGTAAGAAATAAAAAATGAAAGTAAAAAAAATAAAAAGATCAATTTGAAGGTATTTGGAATTTATCTCGTTCACCATAATTGATAACCACCATCAACAACAATATTTTCACCAGTGGTATATGATGAAGCAGAATCTGAAGCAAGATATAAAACAGTACCAACAAATTCTTTTGGATCAGCAATTCTACGCATAGGAACTCTTGATTCCCAAGCTTCTTTCATTATTGGATCATTACCAATAAGAACATCAGTTAATGGAGTTGCAATATAACCTGGAGATAAACAGTTTACTCTAATATTATATTTAGCCCATTCTGTGGCAAAAGATTTAACAGCATGAATAACACCAGCTTTAGTTGCATTATAAACAAATTGTGGTTGAGGATAATTTACAATTACACCAGACATTGAACCAACAAGAATAAAAGAACCTGATTTTTTTGCATTGATTAATGGTTTTGCCATTGCTTGTGTAAAAAATAATGAACCAGTTAGATTTAAATTAACTAAAGATTGGATTTTATCTGGTGGATAATCTTCTGCATTATAATGATGACAAGTACCAGCTGTATGAAGTAATAAATTTGCAATATTTTTATGAAAATCATTTATAGATTTTACAGTTTCTGTAATTTTATCATAATTTGTAACATCACATTCCCAAGAAGAAACTTTTGAAATTCCATCTGAAGTTTCGGTTGGAATATTATTTACTTTTCCCCAATTGATTAACTCTTCTGCAGCAATATCTAAAACACTTTTATTTAAATCTACTAAAGCAACTGAAGCACCTTGAGCTAATAAAGCTTTTTTAATAACTGTTGCTAACCCTCCAGATCCACCTGTGATAACAGCTACTCTTCCATCTAGTCTAAAACTTGGAACAATATCACTAACAGTTTGAATTTTTTCAATATCCACAGTCATTTTATAAAATTTTTGAATTTTTAACCTTTTATTTTGAAATGATTTTTCAAAAAAAAAAAAAAAAARAAAAAAMAGAAAGTAATTATTTGTTTTAATGGAATTATTGATTAAAATATAGATAAAATATAATTTGACGAAAATATACAGCGAAAGATAAAGATTTGATTAAGAAATTAAGAAAAAAAAATCTTAAAGATAAAAAGATATATAATTACTTGGAAAAAGAATATAATATATATTATTTATTTTGAATTAAATAAAAATGAAGAAAAATAAGATAAATAAAAAAAAAAGAAGAGGAAGAAAAATATAAGAGGAAAAAGAAAATTTGAAATTCGCTAATTTTATACTACACCAAGCAATGATAATATTTTAAGTTAACGTTTATTTAACTCGAACAAAAGATAAAGATAAGTTTTAAAAAGATTTAAGTACAATAATTAAATTTGTGAAATTTAGATGATTAATTTTGAAATCTTAAAATTTTGATCATCTATGGATAACAAAGTTAACTGAAATTGAAATTACTTGTTATTAATAAGTCTAAGAAAATAAGAAGTCATCTATTTTTAAAAGTTGGGGAGTTGCTTTTTACAATAGCCCACTTTTTGTTTCTGTTTAATTCACCAATAAAAGCTTTTCATTTTTCACCACGCAACTTTTCAAGACTCGAATCTTTTCAGTTTATTCTTTAATATAGTTTTTTAATATTTGAATTCAAATAACATATTTCAATTCAAATTTTATCTCAGATTTCAATTTCCAATTCAATATGAGTATTGAATAAACCATTTTCTCCAAATTCTTTAAAATAAAGCTATTTCAAATTATATTCGGAGTCTGCGTGAAAACAGGTGAAGAGATAATCCGAGAACCAGACAAAAACGCCACGCTGCAGCACAGCCGTGCTGACTTCGAGTCCCCGCGGCGGGTCAAACAGCCACAAAAAAGGGTAAATAAAGACCTAAACGGGTAAATATAGCCACAATGTTTAAAAAACCGGGGTGATTTTATCAGTAATTTCCATATTGGGAAACAACCCCAGTTTTTATTGGAAATTTGAGTGAAATGGTGTGGCGAGTGATGGTTTATAAAGAGAGTCTCAAAACAAAATATGGAAACAAAATATGAAAGTTTTTAATTCTTTAAAGAGTTATAAAGATTGTAAAGAGTTTATTGCAATTTGTATAAACATAAATAAAAATAAAATGAATAGATAAATAAAGAGTAAATATGGAAGAAGCAGAATCAGAAAAGAAATATAAAACAGTTCCAATGATTAGAATGGCAAATCCAAAAGAATTCATTGGAACTCTTGATTCCCATTCAGATTTCATTTGTGGATTTGAATTAATAAAAACTTCAGTTAATGGAGTTGCAATATAACCTGGAGAAATACAATTTATTCTAATATTATATTTTGCCCATTCAGTTGCAAAAGATTTAACAGCATGAATTACACCTGCTTTTGAAGAATTATAAGCAAGTTGATTTTGAGGAACATTAACAATAACACCAGACATTGAACCGATAAGTATAAAAGAACCTGATTTTTTTGAATTAATTAAAGGTTTTGCCATTGCTTGATTGAAAAATAAAGAACCTGTTAAATTAACATTAATTAAATTTTGTAATTTTTCTGGTGGATAATCTTCTGCAGGAAAATGATTACAATAACCAACAGTATGTAATAATAAACTTGCAATATTTTTATGAAATAAATTAATTGAATTTATAGTTTTAGTAATTTGATTATAATCAATAACATTACATTCCCAAGAAGAAATTTTAGAAATTCCATCAGAAGTTTTAATTGGAATATTATTAAATTTAGCCCAATTAATATTCATTTTCAGCATTTTTAATAGAATCTTTATTAAGATCAACAATTGCAATTGAAGCACCTTGAGCTAATAAAGCTTTATTAATTGGTGAAGCTAAACCACCAGCACCTCCAGTAATAACAGCTAATTTTTTATCTAATCTAAAATTTGGAACTATATCAGTAATAGTTTCAATATCATTAGTCATTTTGAGTATATTTTTAAAATTTTATATCCAAATTACTTTTATTGATCAAAAAGAAACTTATAAAATATACATTATAATAACATGGAATATATCCAATATATTATACCAAACATTTTATATGGTTACACTTTTCTCTTCTTCAAAAAGTAAGAAAAAAAAGGGAGATAAGTAGTTAAGAATAAATTATTATAAGAGTAAAATTATATTTGTTTGAAGTATATGAGAATTCAGATGAACAGAAAATCATTTAAGCATATAAAAATATGGGGAAAAACTTTTTAGAATTCAGAATATTCTTATATACAAAAAAAAAATGTATTATTAGATAAAAATAGTATTATTTAATGAAAAAAGTAACTCATTTTTAATGAAACAATGGAACATTTCGAAATTTTAGTATTGATAATTATTGATAATTATTTAATTCATCCCAATTTATGTAAATCGAATTCTTTTATATTGTAATTTTCCTAATTGATTATAAAATTCATGATTCTAAACGAGTCAAATATTTTAAAATTTAAATTAAAATTAAAATTAAAATTAAGCTTATTAGAACTAAAAAATGAAATAATACGAATATTAAATATTGAATATTACAGTATCAATTATTGTTGAATAAATTTTAGAATAAAAAATGAAAATTACAAAGGAATTTTAACTTCGAATGGACGAGTGGGTTTCTGCATGATAAAGCAGTCCCAGAATTCTGGGTCTTTAAGTTTATCCGAGAGTGGGGCATGGTCCGGATAAATGTGGATAATCACGGATAGGTACTTATGCCCGATTACGGAGACTGAAGAAGCCAATAACGGCCCAATATCGGATGGAGCTGGCTGAAAGATATTTCATATGCCAAATCAGCTCCCGACACGTGGTTTGGCACGCACTCTGACACGCCGTCCATACCGGCATTGAAGCCAATCCGTGCAACGGACTACATTATAAAAGCGAGGCGCCGGAGCCGGAGCTGCAGTTTCACATGAAAACAGCTCGAACAGCGCTGGAAAAATGGTGGAAGAACTGCGTGGAGAGAAACAGGAAAAAACAACGCGCAAAAGCAAGCCTATCTCTCAATACTCTCTTAGCACTCTCTTAGCACTCTCTTAGCAGCTATTACCAATTTAACTTGAATACCGTTGAGCATTAGTAATGCTTTTAGTACGGTGAAATTTATCAGTATTGAATATTTGGTGTGAATTGCGAATCGCAGGCAACTATCGTCTTCTTTGAATTCACTAGTTTGATACTATGATTCATACTGTAAAATGTTTAGTTTAACCTTTTATGAATCATTTTATAATATTTTATTTGATTTTATTTTATCGACTTTCGAAGTTTTATTCAACTGAGACTTTATGATTAATGTAGTTTACTTACTTACTACATTTATATTCAGTTATATTTATAAATGTTTGATTTTTCTATAATCAAAACTCGATAGCAATTTATAATAATATCATTATTTATTTTAAAACTTTTGTATTCTATTATTATTTTATATTCTATTCTATTGTATATATATATATATATATATATATAATCATTGATAAAAATGAAGGAAGGTGATAAATTTTTAGAAAATGAGAATATTGGATTACCTATATTAAATGAAATTTTATCAGCACAAGCAAATTCTATGATTCATTTAAGAAATCAATATAAATTTTCACCATGGTCATTAAATCAATTTAAAAATTCATTAATTTTAACAAATAATTCAATTAATAATAATAATAATGGTAAAATTATAATTTCTGGTGTTGGAAAAAGTTATAAAATTGCTTTAAAATTTGTTGCAACTTTAACTTCTTTTAGTTTTAATTCTATTTCTTTACATCCAACTGAAGCTTTACATGGTGATCTTGGAATGATTAAAAATAATGATACTTTAATAATTATTAGTGCTTCTGGTAATTCAAATGAATTAATTCAATTAATTAATAATATTGATAAAAATTTAAATTTAAATATAATTTTATTAACATGTAAAAGAAATTCAATTTTAGAAAAAAATAAAAGAGTTTTAAATTTATTATATGTTGAATTACCTGAAAAATATAAAGAAGAAAAAATTTATGGTTTAAATGCTCCAACTATAAGTACAACTTTATTAATGGCATTATCTGATGCATTTTCAATATGTTTATTTCAAGAAAATGTTAAAGATTTAGATTCAAGAAAATTATTATTTGGTAATAAACATCCAGGTGGTTCAATTGGTCAATCTTTTGCATCTTCATTAAATCTTCAAGTTTTTTCTTCAAATATTTCTTCAAATACTTCTTCAAATATTTCTTCAAATATTTCTTCAAATATTTCTTCAAATATTTCTTCAAATAATCAAAATTCATCAATTGAATTTGATTTATTTTCTTTAGATAATCATTCAAATTCATCTTTTACAAATTCAGTATCTGAAGAAGATTTTATTGAATTAAATAATAATTTTGGCTCAAATTTAAATTCAGATAAATGTAAAAAAACAATAAGTTATAATATTAATGAAGAAGAAGAAGAAATTGATTATAAATTATCATCAGAAATTGAAAATAAAAAATTAAAAGGTGAATCAATATTAAAAATTAATAATTTAAATAATATAATTTTAAAAAATAATTCAATTGAAGAAGAAGGCAGATTATTAAGATTATTTTGTTTAAATGATTTTATTATTTTAAAATCTCTTGGTAGTGTTGGTAATAATATTAATAATAATAATAATAATAATAATAATAATAAAATAATGTATGGAACAAATTGTAAAGAATTAATTGAAATTTTTAAAAATTTTAAAATTGATAATCAAATTGATGAAATTAATAAATTTAAAGAAATTAATTGGAGAATTAAAAGTTGTTTTAAACCAATAATATTAAATTATAATTCCAATTAGTTTTAGTATTAGATATTAATCTTAGTCTTAGTCTTAATATTAGTCTTAGTTTGTTAGTTAGTTAGTTACTGTATTCATATAAATATATAATATAATATAAATATTTAGAAAACAATATAAAACAATATATTTTATATTTTATATTATATATTTTATATTTTATATTTTAATATAGAATGTCTTTAATTCCGATAAAACCCATATAAAATATAAAATACAAAATACGAATGAATTGAGTTAATGTTTCCTTCCCCCTCTTTATTCTAACTAACAAAACAAATCAATGTCTCTCAATATCAAAAGATGTGAAACTATGAAATAAAAAGAACCACTTTATCAATTTAGCCAATTCAATAATAGTAAAAGTAATATAATATTATATTCCCAATATATGAAAAAAAAAGATGGTTACAGTCAACTAGTTCTTTAAACTAGAATTTAACCAGCGAGATGCTACCCGGTAAGCCACATCTGCGTGTGGCGCACTGTGCTGAATTGCTTCCCTCCAGTGGTCCTGCCACTGTTTTGCAGTAATAAAGCCCCAGCCTGATTACTCGAGACTGAAAACTCTCCTCCCGCAGAGTTCGAACCGGACATGCTCAGCTGAAAACTGTTCCAAGCTCAGAAAACTGAAAATGTTGCCGTTTCCACCAAAATGCCATTACAGCGGAAAAAAAGAGATTCCACTGTGATATCCAGAAACGAATGTTTATTTCGAGTCCAGTTTTATGGGAGTTCTAAATTTTCTCATTTTGCTACGTTTGATATTTTGTAAACAGAAGAGTTTATTGTACATCTAATATATTATGTATGAATAAAGAAATGAATGAAATAATAAATAAATGATTGAAATAGAAATGACAATGTAATGCTTAGAATATTAAAACGGAAAAAGATAAAGAAAAAAGAGAGAAAAAGAAGAATAAAGATATCATACCATTGCAAGAGTATTCTCCTTTTTATTTTCTGAGGAAATTTCTTCATGAATTGTATGATTAGTGATAGGAGGAGTACTAGTTTCTGTATTCTCATGATTTTCATTATTATCATTATCATTATCATTATCATCAATAGCTTCTTCATGAGAAATTATTGGTTTATTTCTATAATATCTTGATAATTGAATAATTGGAGCTGAAAATCCATGAATAATAACAGAAATAAGAACCATGAAAGAAACAATTGGGAAAATATATCTTAATAAATAATAATGATCAATTGAAGAATTTAAATCAGATGTTGAACTTAATGGAACTTCAATATTTAAATGATTAGATTCATTTAATATATGATTTTCAATTTTCATTCTTGCAACAGTTGAAGCATAAATTGCTCCAACACCAATTGGACCAAAATGTCCAATAATGAAAGAATCTTTCCAATTTCTCATATATTTTTTTGAAATTATTGGTTTTAAAATTAAAAATGGTGGAATTCTTTTTATTGTTAATACAATAATTGCTAAAACTATAAATTTCCATGGTTTTAAATTTAAAATTATTGAATTATAATCATTAAAAGGTATTAAAGATCCAAAAAATAAAAAATATAATAAATTCATTATTGAATCCATAATTTCAATAAAATTATTTTTCTTAATTACATTTTTTTTAAAACTTCCATCATAATTAAATATATGACCTGCAATATATGAACATAATAAATCATTTAAACCTAAATTTGAACAAATTCCAGTTGAAAATAAAGCAATTGATAAATAAATTATAAAAATTGATTCATGATCAATAGTTTTAAATTTTATTGAAAATTTTAATAATATTTTAAATATATAACCAATAATTATACCTATAATTATACCAAATAAACATTCATAAGCAATATTTATACCTAACCAATTTTTTGCAATTTCAAATTGATTTTTATTTTTATAAAATAATAAATTAAAACTTAACATTACAAAAGGAAATGCTAAACCATCATTTAAACCAGCTTCTGAATTTAATAAATCTTTAACATAATTTGGAATTGAATTACTAAAAGGACCATTACTTACAATTGCAGCAGATAAAATTGGATCAGTTGCTGTAAAACATCCACCAATTATTAAAGATTCAATATATGAAATTTTATTTTTAAAAATTAAAAAAACAAAAGTTGAAGAAATTATCCAACCTAAAGACATTGAAATAACTAAAATAAATGATAAACCTTTAAAATGTTTTTTTAAATAATATGGTGGTAATTCAATTCCAGATGAAAATAATTGTAAAATTAAAATTAATTTAGATAATTCTAAAATTAAATAATCAGTATTATTTGACCAATTATTTGGATCAAACCAATTTAAAACATATGGACCAATAATTATACCAATAATTGTTGAATATAAAGATTCTCCAAGATATAATTTATCTTTAATAATATATGAAAATAAACAATATATTGTGATAATGAAACCAATAATTAAAAATGAAACATTACAATTATTATTATCAAGTTCAGACCAAACCATTACTTTGGTAAGTCTCAAACTTATACTTATATTATTTCTTTAGTATATAAGATTGATAAAAAGTAATAAATTAGAAATGAAATAGGAATAATTAAAATAAACCAGTGAGAAATTGGCTTTTATATCATTAAATTGAATATCATTTAAAATAGTCCCTGAATACATGTGATTAAAATAATCAAAATAATCAAAAAAAAGGGAGTTTTCATATAAATTCAACCAAATTCAACCAAAAATAACCAAAATTAGTCAAAATTAGTCAAAATTGACCGATGACGAGAAGAAAACCGAGAAGAAAAATTCATTCGAGGATTTCGTAAAGCTGCAAATTGAAAGAAACACAAATTTGGCGACTTAATAGCACGTGAATGCAATTATTTGCCAAGCCACATTTATCCATTTTTATGCGCCACGTGCTAATGCCAAGCCTCCGTGCGTTTTTATTTGTGAGCCGTAGAAGGAAATAAATCCGCCGAGGGACACAAAGAGAAAAAGAAAGAAAAGCACCGTTGAGGCTAGTGAAAGACTGAAAAGCGAAAAAACCCTTTTTGGAACTGCCTCAAAAAGTCTCTGAAACACATTGAAATTAATCGTTTTCTTGGCATCCATTTCTAACTTGTAAACAATTATCACCAAATGGTGTACTTTCTCTTCTTATGGGTCCATTTCCTTGCTACCAATTAAAACTCAACAAGTTCCTTGTATCACCAATAAAAACCAAAAAAAAAAGAGCCCTATAAAATTTTTCAAAAACATATTGACAAATTACAAAAATTTAAAAAAAACATAACTCATCCCCATTAGCTCAGTTGGTAGAGCGTTTGGCTTTTAGGGATTTTTTAATTTCAAGTAACCGAAATGTCTAGGGTTCCAGCCCCTAATGAGCTGTTGTTCTTTTTTTTTTTTTTGTTTCTTACTCACTGGCTGCGTTTGTACTTTATTGAGAACAACAACAAGAAAAGAAGTGAATTTGCAAAGCTACATTGATTGCATCGATAGTATTACTGATGGAATTAAAACACAACATTTTCTCTACTGAAGCTATTTGAATATTTAATTCGTGCTTTATATATTTCATTCATATATATTCGTTTTTTTTTTCTTTCCTAAACAGTTCTTAAAAAACAATAAATAAAAAAGTAAATCAAACATAAAAAGAAAAAAAAAAAAAAACATTCCGATACCGGGAGTCGAACCCGGGTCTCCTCGGTGAAAGCGAGGTATGATCACCGTTACACTATATCGGAAATAACATTTCTTTAGTTAAGAGCAAAATTACAAAACCCCAAAAGTTTAAAACATTTTTCAGATAATCTTTGACGCTATAAAAATTTTGAGGTTTTTTAATTATTTATAACTTTTACCCAAAATTCAAAAAATTACTTTATAATAATGTAGTAAAATAATTTTAATATACATATAAGTCATTATATAATCTTATATAAGTTCTATTTAATTTGTTTCTTCTTCTTCTTCTTCTCCTTCTTCTAAACTACCAGTATTATCTTTATCAATAATTTTCAAATCTTCTTTTTTTAAATTTTTTATAAAAAATGTAATTAATAATATTGAAAAAACAAAACATGAAATTGGTAAAAATGTAGCTTTATTATATTTATCATTAATTTCTTTTTTAGTATATAATTTATAATCAATTGTACCAACTATTGAAGTTATTGCAGATAATGCAACTGAACTACCACATTGTCCAAATCCTAAATATAATCCAGATAAAATTCCTTGAAATTCCTTTGGACATGAAACTGTAACTAAATTTAAATAATTTATAAAAAAAATATTTGAACCTCCACATAATAAAATTAATCCAGTTAAACCAAATTTCCAATAAACTTTTGAAATTTCATATTTAATCTCATGAATTAAACAACTACCAATTAATCCAATTAAACATCCAATTAAACAAACATATTTTGGTGCAATTTTACCATAAAATATTGTTGCAATTATTGATGTTATTATCATTGTTATTGGTTGTGCAATCATTTCAATTCCAACTTTTCTTGGAGATTCTAAAAATACAAATTCAAAAATTTGTACAACTGTCATCATACCTGAATATAATGCTGCATATAAAAAAAATGATAAAATCATTACTGGTATAAAATTCTTAATTTTCCACATTATTTTTGGTATAACTAAATTAATTTTACTTTCATCTTTATATATCAAAGTGTCTAAAATTAAGAAAAAGATGAAAACAAGTAAACTGATAATTATTAAGACATATGATTTTGGAGATTTCCAAGATTTACCAGCTTCTGTAAAACCAGTTACTAATAAAACTCCAAAAATAATTAATAATAAAAATCCTAAATAATCTACTTTTTTCCAATTTTTTTCATTTGGATCATTATTATTATTATTATCTTTCTCTTCTCCTTTGATTTTTTTATCCTCATTTTCTTTTAATTTATTTCTAATTGTTGAAAATAAAAATATAGATATTAAAACTCCTAAAGAACTGAAACCAAATGACATCCACATAAATCCTCTATATCCATAATTTGTTGATGATAATATTCCACCAAATAAAAATCCAAATCCTGTAGACATTGTTATAATCCCACTTAATGCACCAATTGCTATATTTAATTCTTTTCCAGTGAAAAAATTGGCAATTAATGCAAAACATGATGGTGATGTTGAAGCTGCACAAATTCCTTGTAATGTTCTAATAATTATTAATCCAGTAAAATTTTCAATTATTGAACCAATTAATGATAATATTGCAAAAAAAAATAAACCAATTGTAAAAACATTAAAATATCCTAAAATATCTCCAAGTCTACCAAATACTATAATAAATGATGAATATCCAATTGTATATGCTGACATTGGCCATCCTGCAACTGAAGAATCAACATTAAATATCTTTTCAACATCTTCAAATGAAATTATAAATGCAGTCACATTCATATTTGCACTCAATACTGATAAAGTAAGTGTAAAAAAAAGTAATGATTTAAAATACTTTTCTTTAACTTCTTCAAACATTTTAATTATTTATAAATGTTATATTATAATTAAACTCTAAATGTTTTTCTTCTTAAATAGCTTTTAATTTATAAACTTAAATCATTATTATTATATATATTATTTATTATCCAGATTATTATACGTAATTCTTGACATATTTATATACATATATGTCAATAATAAATGAAAATTAAATATTCATGCAATTATTCAAAATTTTCAAACTTTCTCTTATTAATAATCATTTCACTTATCTTTGTTATATTCAATATTACTTTAATCGTTTGTAAAGCACTTTGAAGAAAATGATCACCGGAAGAATGACGAGAAAAGCATGTAATTTCAGGTTCGTATCGGATACATCCGATCGGAATTCTTCCAAAATCTTTACTTTAATTTTACAGAGTAATTTTACAGAGTAATTTTACTCTGGTAATTAGTCACTAGAAGGATATTTGAATGTATATTTGAATGCATATTGAAAGAATAAAAGAAAAATGTGAACGAGGTCTATATAAATCTATAGAAATCTACAGAGGAAAGATATTAGTGTAATTCAATTTCATTACACTTTTTTTCCTTATTAATCTCATCAGTAGTGTCTTGATTCATTACCTGATTGATTTCTTCATCTTTTTCTTGATTAATAATTTCATCTATTATACCATTATTTTCAGAAGAAATATTTTCATCATTATCATCATCAAATATTCTCATATCCTCAGGTTTTAATTCTTGAATTGTAAAAGTAATAAGTAAAATTGTTAAAGCAGCACATGCAATTGGTAAGAATGCAGATCTTGCATATTTTTCATTAATTTCATCTTTTGTATAAATAGAATAATCAATTGTACCAACTATAGAAGTTACTGCAGATAATGCAATTGATGTACCACATTGTCCAAAACCAACATATAAACCAGATAAAAGTCCTTGAAATTGTTTTGGACATGCAAAAGTAACTAAATTTAAAAAATTTATAAAAAAAATATTTGCTCCACCACATGTTAAAATTAAAGCTGGTAAAGCATATTTCCAATAAACATCTTTAGTTTTATAATTTATATAATGAATTAAAATTGATCCAATTAATGCAAGACTACAACCAAATATACAAGCGTATTTTGGAGCTATTTTACCATAAAATATTGTTGCTATTGTTGAAGTTATAATCATTGTTATTGGTTGTGCTAACATTTCAATTCCAACTTTTCTTGGAGAATCTAAAATTACATATTCAAGCATTTGAACAACAATCATCATACTTGAATAACTTGTAGCATAACCAAAAAATGATAAAATCATTACTGGTATAAAATTCTTAATTTTCCACATTATTTTTGGTATAACTAAATTAATTTTACTTTCATCTTTATATATCAAAGTGTCTAAAATTAAGAAAAAGATGAAAACAAGTAAACTGATAATTATYAAGACATATGATTTTGGAGATTTCCAAGATTTACCAGCTTCTGTAAAACCAGTTACTAATAAAACTCCAAAAATAACTAATAATAAAAATCCTAAATAATCTAATTTTCTCCAATTTTTCTTATTTTGATTATTATTATTATTCTCTGAATTTTTTGAATTTTGTAAATTAACTAATTCATTTTTTTGATTTAATTTTTGTTTAATAATTGGATATAAAATTAAAGATAATAAAATTCCAATAATATTAAAAGCAAATGAAATCCACATTACACCTCTATAACCATAAGTAGTTGAAGCAAAAATACCACCAAATAAATAACCAAAACCCGAAGCTACCACTGTTATTGCAGCTAAAGCACCTAAAGCTCTATTTAAAGCAATTCCAGTAAAAAAATTTGCAATTAAAGCATATGAAGAAGGAGTTGTTGAAGCTGCACAAATTCCTTGTAAAGTTCTAATTATTATTAAAGCAGTAAAATTTTCAACTAATGCACCAATTAAAGATAATATTGAGAATAAAAATAAACCAGTGATAAAAATATTAAAGTAACCTAAAATATCTCCAAGTCTACCAAATACTATTATAAAAGATGAAAAACCAATAGTATATGCTGACATTGGCCAACCTGCAACTGAAGAATCAACATTAAATATTTTTTCAATATTTTGAAATGAAATCACAAATGCAGTCACATTCATATTTCCACTTAATATGGATAATGTGACAGTCAAGAAAAGCAAAGGTTTGAAGTATTTCTCTTTGATTTCTTCAAACATTTTTAAAAGATTTTATCAGTTTTATTACTTTATTTTCTTTTGATTTTTACTTCTAAGAAACTGGTACTTTTGATATTATTGATTTAAGAAAACTAATAAAGAAAATCAACTAAATTTTATTCACTGTCAAATTATGTTAAAGATCTAATAAATTTTCAAAAACCAGATTTTTTCTTTAATTCTACCAGAATCAAAATTCATTACAACCCTTAAAGAGACTATCAGCTTATTCTATTCATCATAAATGCTGTTAACCCTGATTGAAGTTAATTTATCTTTATCATCTATCGTCGGTAATCAAAAACTTGTATTTTCTTTCATGTTTTTCCAAATTTTTGAACGATTTTTAATTCTGAGTCAATGAAAAATGACTGGAAAATAAAGTTGAAGTTACGAATTCGGCTATTGAAAGCTGATTTTTACCGGCCCTGCTTCAAGAAGTTTCCTAATTGGGGCACGTTAGCCGCGCTGACTGTGTAATTGCAATCCCGAGAAGGCACGTGACATTATTAAAGTTTAAAACAATAATCCAGGTTAATGGTAGAGACCACTTCTATGGAATTAGTAATAATAAACCATAGTTATGGTATCAATTAAATTACCACTGAGTTGGTACTTGCAACAAGCACCAAACTCCTGGTCTCTCTCTGCAAATACCAAACAAACTGTGCTTTTGCTATTTTATTAGCAATTTTATACCTTTTTTGTTTTATTTGATTTATATTCAGTGGCCAGGAATAGATTAAAAACTTCATCAACAAGAATATAATAAAAATGACATAATAGTTCCATTAGAAAATAGCTTTATGATACTTCATTGGATTCCATAGATAATTTACTATATATGTGACAACTTCATTGATTCAAAAAGTCCTATGCTTATCAAAAATTGCAAATTAATATTATTCAATCTTACTAATGATTGAATTGCTAATTTCAAATATATTAAAGAAATTTAAATTATCAAATGTTTTTAAAATTTTTGATATAAGAACAATTTCTTTTATAATTATACTCATTATTATCTTATGTATGATTTCAAATTCATTAAATTTCAAAGAAACGAATGAAGTCCTAGATAATTTAGATCATAATATTCAAATTGTAAATGATTTTGAAAATGATGATGATGATGATGATGATGATAATCAATTAGATGAATTAACTAAATTGAGATTAATCTCTTTTAACAATAGAATTTTTAAAGAGAAATTTGATGAAATCATACCAAGTATAAAATATAAAAATAAAGATAAAGGTAATGATAATGATAAAGATAATGATAAAGAAAAGGATAAATTTACCATTAATGATAATGATTCAGCTGATTCAAGTTTAATGGATTTTTTAAATCCAGAAATTTCATCAAATCCATCAAAACTCAAATTAAAATTAAAATTGAAATTAAAGGATAAATACTCAAAAATTTCTACCAAAATAAAGTCAATGAATTATAAATCATTTATCCTAAATCATATTAATCAAAATAACAATAATGATAATGATGATGATTCTGATAATTGTATTATATGTCTTTGTGATTATAAATCAAAAGATAAAATTAAAAAATTACCATGTAATCATTATTTTCATTCCACTTGTTTAAATAGTTGGATTTATGCGAATAAAAATACTTCTGATTATCAAAATCTAAATAAAAATTGTCCATTTTGTCATTTTAATTATTATAATTATATTGTAAATAATAATGATAATAATAATAATATTAATATTAACAATAGTAATATTATTACAATTAGATTCTATAATTCTTAAATCTTTAAATTTTTATCTATAATATTTAATTTAAAATTTTTTCTATATAATAAATATTTTACATTGTTTAAAACTTTTTTTTAATATCCTGATTTTTTAACATCTTTATACATTGAATCACACCTTATTTGATGTTTACCTAAACTTCTTTCTGCACAATTATTAAATAATTCTCGAAATTCATGAGATAATTCCCAATTACTATGAGAAAATGCACTTGCAACTAATCTTAATAATCCAACCATATTTCTTTTATTTGGTACTAAATCTAATTTAATTGCTTGAATTCTAGAAATTTCAATAAATTTCATTGCATCTAAAGTTGGAAAACAATGAATTGGACATCCAACTTGACTTGTTAAACTACTTCTTATTCTTTGTAAATAACTATATCCATCTTCAATTCCAATTGATCTATCAATATCAGTAGTATTACTATTACTTGAAGCAAAATTAATAAAATTATCATTTTCATCATACATATTAGTTTCTGGTCCTTCAATAGAATAATTATATGCCCATATAGTTAAAACTGCAATTGCCATAGCATTTATTCTTTCAAGAAATGGATCTTCAAGTGGACTATATTTATATGGAGTTTGATTTTCAAAATTTTCTGGTTTTAATAACATTTCAAATATAAATAAATATGCATGTAAAACTGCTAATTTACTTCTTGAATCATTTGTCCAATTGAATATTCTTCTTTTAACTGTATCATAATTATTCATTCTAGATTTAACATTCATTCTTGATGGTGCTCCTGCAAATATAACTAAATCATAATGATTAATTGTCATAACAATATGTGCAATATGATATGCAGGTACTTTACATCTAGTATCACTTGAACAAAAATATTCTGGTATTATTGGTTCATATGCAACTGAACTTGCTGTTGATCCAACTGTTATATTTGTACCAACACTAAATGTTTTACTCATTAAGTTTTCATTTAAATTTTTTTGATTGTCTCTATTGAGATTTAAAGAACTTTCATTAGGTTTAATTTCATCATTAGGAAGTGGTAATAAATTTGTTCTTGAATTACAACAACCATTTAAAATATGATGAATAAAATAATCAAAAATTTTAGATAATCCTTTTTTCCAATGATCTACCATTTTACTAGATCTTAATAATGAAAATTGAGAATGATCATGTTGTAATTGACATAAAACAGCTAATAAGCCAGTCATTAAAACTTTCATTCCAAGTGATGATCTTGATCTTATTTCTTTTCCACTCATTATTGCTTGAAGTTCTGAAAAAAACGGAGCATTATTAAATTTTGGTGGTAAAGCTTCATTAGAAAACTCATGATTGATATTATTATCATTATTTAAATTATTATTAATTTCATGACTTGTAGATTCCCAAACTTCATCACTACATGGCATTCTCATTCTAATTTGATATAAAGAAAGAATATATTGATGACCAAAAATTATTCCATGAGTAATATCAATATAAAATGCTACAAATGCAGCTCTATTCATTGATTCATATTCAATCCATCTTTTCCATAATTCATTTGCTTTTAATTTTTTTTTATCATCATCATCTTCTTCTTCAGTTTCACTTGCATTACTACTAACAGCTTCTTCTTTATGTGGATCACCACCTAAAGTTCTTGTTCTTCTTAGTAATTGAATTAAAGTTCCATGATGTAAATAACTTCTTTCATGTAATTTTCTTGAAGTCATAAATTTTTCATAATATTCTAATAAAACTAAACTTTGTATAACCCATAAGCTTGAAGGAGGACTAAAATCATCATGATTAAAAATTATTCCTCTTATTGGAAAACATATTAAATCAGCTAAACCTCCACCATCAACTAAAACACAACCAGCAGAAGTTGGTAATGAACCTGGTGATATTACATTATCTAAATTATTTGGTTTATGTGGTTCTAAAGTATTTATACCTTTTAAAAATCCAGCACCAATCATTATCATACAAAGAACTAATAATGGTGAAGATTCTTGAGTATTGAAAGATGGTTTATGCAAAATTGGCATATTTATATGAAATACAGACCAATAAGAAACTAAACATTTTTCTAAATTTTCAATTGTAAAATCTGGATGACGTTCTAAATCTGGAATTAATTTCAAAAATGAATTTCTTAAATCATTATTGATTAAAGTTTGAGCAGAGGGAGATGGAAAAGTTGGAGATAATGAAAATAATTCATTCATTGCGCCTGGAGATAAATCAAGTTGAAATGGATTATTATTATTGAATATATCAGAATCATAAATTATATCATTTGAACCAGCATTTTGTGGATTTGTAGAAAAACTATAATTATTTTGTCTATTCATGTCCGAATCTGTTTGATTAAGGAAGTCATTGTTATTATTAATATTATTATTACTATTATTTGGATAATTTGAAAATGAATTTTCAATATTATTATCAATGATATTATTCTGTATAGAATTTCTTAAATTATTTGATTTAAGAGCATTAAAGCTATTTGGTTGATTGATAGTAGGATCAGTACTTATATTTCCTGAGAAATCATTTAAATTATCATTATATTGGTTTTGATTTAGATTTTGAAGCCCATTTCTATTAGAGAGATTATTTGAAGAATTGGTTCGAAGAGTAGAATAATTATTAAAAGAATAATTCAGAGGATCAGTAGGTATAGGTCTTCTATTATTTGAATTTAAAGTAGAAATTGCATTTCTTTGCCCAGGAAATGATGGAGAAGTAGATCTTTTAACATTGTTGACATTGTTATTATTGACATTGCTATTATTGACATTATTATTATTATTATTACTATTATTTGAGAAATTCGAAAAATTTAAGCCTGATCGTTGACTTGTATTATTATTAGGAATATAATTTGAATTTAAATTTGGATCAAGATTTGTTTGATTATTATTTATATTGGAAAATGCTTGCTGACTTAAGTTTCTAGATGAAGAAGAATTTACATTAGAAGTTGAATTTTGTCTAAAATTTCTATTAGGATTATTATGATTATGAATATGATTACTATTATTATTATTATTATTATTATTATTATTATTATTATTATCATTGTAAGAGGTACCTAAATTATTCCTTCTTTTAGTATTATTTTCATTATTATTATAATGATTAGGATTATTTGACATAGGACGATGATGTTTTTTATGATTAGGTTTTGTTAAAGGATCATTACTATGAAAGATATAATTAAAAAAATGAGTTAAAGAAGGATCAGAAGAATCTAAAAGTCCAGGACTATCACTTGAGGTATTATTTATATTATAATTACTACTATCACTAACAGGATCATTTGAAAATGGAGTTATATTTCGAGTAGAATTTGAATTTGGAATTACATTTGAAATCGTATTTGGAATTGTATTTGAACTTAAATTAATATTTTTGTTGGGATTATGATTATTTGGGGGGTTCATATTATTGAATAATGATTCATCATTAGTGAAATTTTCATTTGGATTACTACCATTGCCTATACTAATGTTATTATTATTGATATTGTTGTTATTTTTATTGTTTATCATATTCATTGATGATTTTACTAATACTGGACTATTTGCTGGATTGGAATAAGTTGGTTGTATTGGATTCCGACTTTGAGATTGAGAAATTAAAGGGGCATCATTTTGCTGTTTTTGGCTTGGAGAAGTTTCATTTAAAATACTGGATATATCATTCATACTGCTGCTATTGCTATTATTTGTAGAACTATTCATTTGATGATTGTTTATCATATATTTAGAATAGGGAGCCAAGTTTGTATTATTTATTGTATTTATTGATTTCTTTGAGGTTGAATTTGTAGCCGTTTTCACCGTATTTTTTAAGGTGTTGAGGTCGGTGGCGTGGGCAGGGGAAATGAGAACTGGCGAGCCCAAGCGCTTAGGCTGTGGAAACGAAGCTGAGTTGATTCTGGGATTAATATTTGAGTTGATATTTGAATTGATGTTTGGATTATTGTTTGATAAACTGGATAATGATGAAGAACTTGAGGAATTCTCACTTCTTTCATTGTCTGAATTAATATTGATATTGTTGTTGGTGATAAGGGAGTTGTTCAATATTATAGGGTCTTTTAGTGAATTATTGATTTTTTTAGGGGGTAAAGGTATATTTGAAGGAACTTGGCAAAATGGTTTCTTGGAATCTTGAATTGATTTTGAACTATCAACTGAGAAAACTATTTCCATTGGAACATCCTTGGTTGTAATTGAAGAATTTTTATTTAATTCATTCATTTTCCTCGGTATTGAATTGATTCTGTTATTATCAAAGTAATTGTTAATAGTATTATTATTTTCATTAATTAAGTTGTTATTTTGTTTAGATTTGTCCATAAATTGAAGGTTTGAAGCTGAAGATAAAGATAAAGAGGAATCATTATTTAATTTTATTTTTTTATTTTTATTGATTTTATTAAGCTTATTTTTATGATGATTATGTTTAATAATTCTAGTATCTTTTGAAGATAAAGATAAATTTAAATTTAAATTCATTGTACCCATACCTTTATAAAATAAATCTTTATTTTTCATTGATTCAATTTCAAGATTTTTTTGAATTTCTTCTTTTTTTAATCTATTTTCATGTCTTTTAATATGTCTTAATTTTAAATCATTTCTTACAAAAGTTTTTGGACAATTTGGCCATGGACATTTATAAATTATTGAAGCATTATGATTTAACATATGTCTTGAACGATGTTCAGATCTTGTAAAAGTTTTATCACAACCTGGAAATTCACATGGATAATGACCTGCAGGTCTTTTTTTTTTCAGTTTTTGATTATCTGAGTTATTTGTATCATTACTTGTATCATTATTTATATCGATATTTGTATCATTATTATTGTTACTTGTATCCTTGATATGATCATTTGTATCCTTATTTTTAATGATATTATCATATTTAGAAAGTAATGAGTTTGATGATAAAATTATTGAATTCATATCTATACTTGAAATTGAATTTATATTATTACTTTCATTGACATTATTATTATTAGTAATAACATCTTTATTATCTCTTTTGTCTTTTTCATCTATTTGAACTATTTGTTTTGTTTGATTTAAAGAATCTATTGGTTCTACTTTATGTATTTCATTTTTTTCATTTATCTGCTTTATTTCATTTATTTCATTTAATTGATTTATTTGATTTTCTGGAACTATAGGATCCATTTTAAAATGAGTTTCCAAATAATATAATAATAAAACAAAAAAAAAAAGAAAATAATATATACTTAATTATATATAAATATGAATATAACTAAATGCTTATTTTATTTAAACCCTTGAATTGAAATATGAAGTTAATAAATAGACTAAAATAGGTTTTATTTGAATCTTATAATTTATAATTATGTAATTATGTAATTTGTACTGTTTGTTATGTATATTTGAAGTCGGATTAGATTCAGCCGTAATTTGGTATTGTGTAATTTGTATAAAGTACTTTGTATAATATGGATATAATATAATATTATCTAAAATTATTTAATTGATTAACATTTTATTGTTTTGATATTTATTAAATAAAAATTATATTAAGAATAATAAGAAATAAAAAATTAAAAATTGTGGGATATTGGTTTATATTTAATTAATACCTAATAGAGTTTGATTATATGGATGGTGTAAAAAATAATAAGTAAATAAATATAAATATATAAATATACAAATAAGTAAGTAAGTAAGTAAGTAAGTAAGTAAGTAAGTAAATAACTACAGTAAATAAAAAAAGAGAAAGAAATTAATGCTTAGATATTGAATAAAAAAGCAATTGAAGATTATTCAAAAAGTAAGCTTATGATGGTTTTTGAAAATGTTATGAATATTGATAAACTTGAGTTAGAGATAGTTATGACTGAGTAAAAAAAACAAAAAATCAAACAAGCATGCAAAAATGAATGGTATGAATAAAAGTCAATTGATAAAAATAAAAAAAATAAAGAGCCAACGAAGAGAAAAAATCAAAAGAACAAAGCGAAAAAGAATTAAAAATTTAAATTTTTGAATCTAAAATGAAAATCAAAGACAAAAAGAAATTTTAAAAATAAGAATTGTCATTTTTCTTGTTTTGCGAGACTAATAAGCTTTTTAAATAGCCTAGAGCAAATTAATCAATCAATTCAACAAATTTATTTTTAATACTTCAAGCATTACAAAGCTGTAGAAATTAAAAACGAAGTTGGAAAGATTAGAATGGAAATGATAAGCTTAGTTATTAAGCAAAATTCGGAAATAAATCATAATCAATAGATATACTTATAATCGGTAGATTAGCAATAATGTTACTTAGGTTTAAAGCCAGACAGACCACTAAAGAAATAAAGAATCCATCAAATGTTTAAACTTAAGTTGAGAGCAAAAAATAAGTAAAATTGCTAGAAAAAATTGGAAAATAAGTGGATTTATAATTGAATAAATTTGAATAAGATTGAATAAATACTCATTGAAAAGGTATTTCTTGAATAACTTCAAGAGAGAATAAAAAAAAACAAGTGATAAAAAAGCGTTAAATACATGATGAATAAATGATAAATAGAAAAGGTTTATTAAAAAATAATAAATAATAGATTGAAAAGAATTCAACCGAAATGAAATAAAATATTTATTTTATTTTCTTTAAATTTGCCGGTATATTCATGGAATATTTATTAAGCATTCATTGAATATTCTCTGAGAAGTCGGATTTTAAATGAGGAATAATCGGGTATCGAGACCCCCATACGCTTACGTAACTAAAGCGTAATCTAAAAGACGAGCTTTCCGGGGGTGCAAGCAGGCGTGTTGTGATGGCTGTGGGCTGAGTAGTGGCTGGAGTGCAGTCGGATCCACACAGCTGGTTCAAAAGCGGAAGTAACCCACCCCAAAGAGTGCTAAACGAGAAAGTCAAAAATTATCTGCGGCAGATTTGAAAATACAACACAGATATTCGTGGCTCCTGTGCCGGGGTCCGTAAAGGAATACACGAAGTTTAGCGCTTGACTTTGAGGTCTGGACTGTTACCAGGGAAGTTTGAAGCGGAAAGGCACGTGAGCGGAGTTTAACCCGGACTTAGAGTGTGTGCGGAAGCACCGTTGTCTCGGACACCAATCGGATAAAGCTCGGAAACAGCAACAAACAAAAAAGGTAAACAGACCACATGCAGAATAATTCCCTTAACGGCTCTGTGCTGCCCCACCGAAAGTGCCAAGACTCGCCAGGGTTTCATGGGATTGAATCTTACTGAACAAGCTTTTTTTGCTCTGTTGCCAGGAAAAATGAGCTATTTTAATTATTGGTTTGATCGATGTTAAAATAAGATTAAATTAGGCTGTTTTTCAACGGGGGTCGAAATGACCCCTCTTACCGTTTTGGTAATTGCCAGTGTTAAAAATTCTCATAATTAATCCGATACTCTTCAACCACAATTTAAATCAGAATAATTTTGAATAATCTTGAATAATTTTGAAAATTTGTGTCTTCAGAAACCATATAACCTTATCGATAAAACTTTACAAATATTACTTTATTCACATCAGCCTTATTATTATTACTCTTCAAAGTATTGAAAATAATATCAAACAATCACAAGATGAACCTTTTTGTCATATTTTTTGATCACGATATTTTTCTTTTTAAAATCTTATTGAGAGAGTATATTGACTATGGCTCAAAACTAATTCAATTCTTTTTAAAAGCATAACTTGTTTATTTATTTGTTTCAAAAGGTCGAAACGAAACTTTGAAAAAAAATATTTGAAGATAACTTCATGAAAATAGAGCTAAAGAAACTAAACATACAGTATCCATTAAATTGAGAATTATTCTAACATTTAACAAAAAAAAATTTCAATTATTAACCAAGATTTAAATGCCAATTAAATTTATGTGCAATATCATACCAATTAATACAAATACCTCCATTTTTATTAAGTCTCCAACTTTCTAAAACAATTTCTTTAGCTCTTTTAAAATTTCCAACATTATACAAATCAATTAATTTATCAAATCTTTGAATTGTTTCAATTTTAACTTTTTTATCAATTGTATTTATACCTGATATTAATAATGGAAAACATAAAATACATTTAACTGAAGATTCTATTAATATATCAATTGATTGATTGATTTTAAATACTAAAATTTCAATTTCTGGTAATATTGGTATTAATTTGTTTATTGTACTCTTTAAAAATAAAATTAATGAATTTTGAAATAATTCAAATAACATTAAATTTTCTTCCATTTCTTTTCTTTTATTTTTTTTAAGAAAAAAATTCAATTCTTTTTTAATTGGTTTACAATCTTCAATTTTTTTTTCCATTTTTTTATAAAAAATTTCATTATTATTTAATAATTCCATTTTAAATTCAATATTATTATTATTATTATTATTATTATTATTATTATTATTCATGTTTATCTCTTTATTTAACAATTCACCATCTTTAAAATCATCTATTAGACTGTCATTATCATTATTGATATGAATATCATCATTATTCTCATAATTGAGGGATAATTTCCTCATATGGTTTGTATAATTATTAATTTCTCCTAATATTAAAAACAATGGTTTCAAACAACTTTGAATAGGATCTGTAATAATCTCATCATGCTCCTCTTCTTCTTCTTCATCTCCCTTATGTTTGTCAACTTTTATATTTTCATCAATACTACTTGACTTATCATTAGTATCTTTAACCATTTCAGATTTTTCTTTACTTTTAAAAGTAGCATCTCCAAATATACTATTATATTCCTCAATTGGTAATAATGTTCCATTTTCATATGACAGTGAACTTAACATATCTGAATAGAAAAAATTAAAAATTAAAAATTTACCTTCAATATTATTAATTAAATTTTTAACACCACCAGAAATTTTTATAATATTCTTACAGATTTTAATATATTTTATCCAATTTTTAACATCTCCTGTAGTAATATTAATATCCATACAGATCATTGAACATGCTAATGTAATTAAAATTGTTTCTTTATCAATTGAATTAACTTTATTATCACTATTATGACTATTATTACTAGAATTTAAAATAATTCTATTATAATTTAAAATTAATAAATCTTCACATTTTTTGAAATAATAATTACCTAAATTATCATTTAAAAATTTACCACCCCATGAAATTAATCCAAATAATATACTTTCATTTTTTGATGCCATTGGTAAATATATACTTAAAAATGAATTTAAATTATCATCAGGAATAACACTAAATGCTTTAGCTAATTTTGAACAGTAATATTCTAAAAAAACTAATTCTTTGGAATAATTATTACTTTTCTTTTCAAATAAAGAATTTATATAATATAATGGTGGATTATTTGTAACTAATGGAGGATTTTTAATTAAATTGAATTTTTTTAATATTGATAATAAATCATTTGCACTATATGTTCTTCTAGTATCATAATCATCATTATAATTATCATCATTGCCCTCGCTATTAATAAAATAATTTTTACCAACTGAGGAAATTATAGAAGAATTTTCATATGATGTTAAATTCTTATCATCAATCGAATCTAGAATCGAATTATCAATATAGCTATAACTATAAGAGTTGTTTTTGATATTATTATTATTATTATTATTATTATTATTATTATTACTATTATTATTATCACTATTAATGAGCTCCTGATTAAAGTTTAGTCTTTGTTTTTTATTATAAATATGATTATGATCATAGTTATTATTATTATAATCATTATAAAGAATACCTGATTGAATTTCATTTAAGTTTGAATTAGATATATTGGAATCAGAAATAATTTGATTATTTGAATACTCTAGTGAACTTAAAGATGAGTTATTAATCATTGAAAAGTCCGTATTATTTAAATTAATTCCATTATTTGAACCAATATCATTATTTGAGTTAGGCCCATTTTTTGCATTAGAAGAATTGTTATTATTTTGAGTATAATAAGAGAAATTTAAATTTAAAAAATCTTCAAAGATATTATCATTATCACTATTAAATAATTTTAATAATTCACTTGTTGATAATTTTGTTTTTCCTATATTATTATTATTAGGGTAATTTTTATGATTAAGATTGTTATTTGAGTTGAGATAGTTCTGATTTATAAAGTTATTATCATTATAATTATTTGTAAGACTCTTTGAATAGTTATAATTCGTGTGATTATTTGCATTATTATTAAAGCCGTTATATGGATTGCTATCATTTACAAAAAATGAATCGTTTTTAAATTGAGAAGTTTCATCATTATTTAGTTTATTATTATTAATATTATTTAAAAAGTGATTCGAAATTATATTTTTTGAATTTAAATTTGGTAAAGTATTTTCGATGGTCTTTTCGAATAAAGGGGCTTTCAAAGAATTATTTATAAACTTAGTTAAATCTGAAGCATTTATTTGTTTAGATTTAATTGAATTTTTAGTAATTTTTGAAGTTACGATATTTGAATCTTTAGAACTTAAGGTTGAATTTGAAATTGAATTTGATGTTTTTTTCTTTAATTTTAAAATATTGAATTCATGTTTATTTATCAAAACATTATTATTATCATATTCAGGCCAAATACAATTCATTATTGTTCTTGTACATAAACCACAAATTGGTTTTTTTTCATCACATCTTTTCTTTTTTTTTCTACATTGAAAACAACCAGTTTTTGATCTTGCTCTTTCACCAACAAACTTTAATTTATTTGGAAAATCATGTTTTATATTTAAATTTGAATGTAAACTTGAATGTGAATGTGAATTTGAATGAGAATGGGAATGAGAGTTTGAATTTGAATTTTCTTTGATTGACTTTGAGGATAACTTAACTTTATTTAATTTCTGAATTGAAGAATTATTATTGTTAGAAATTATTTGAAATTGAGTTTGATTTTTTTTAAGATCATAATTATTATCATTATCTTTATAATTATCATTATTTATATTAATAACACTAGACTTTCTATTTTTAATTTCAATTGAATTTTCATCATTTATTGTTTTTTCATTTGTCTTTTTGTCAATTGCTTTTTTATCATTATTTGAAAAAGAAGATAATGATTCAATTGTTTCTATAGATATATTTTCTAAAGAACCATGAATATCAAAACTTGAAAACATTTTTATTCAATCTAAAATTAATTATTATAGTTGAAATATAACTTGAATTGAATTGATATAAATTGAATTAAAATAAATTGAAATGAAATAGATCAAATTATCGACTAGAGAAACCTAATAGTATTCCAGATTATATGTCTAAGAAGTTATCACTCTATTGAAAAAAAGATATAACTAATGTCACAGAATTATATTTTCAGTTTATGACCTAGTTAAAAAATAAATATCGTATTTAGATATTTTATAAAAAGAAGTTTTTGATGTAATCTCTGAGAGATCAAGATTTGAATAGAATGCAAGATAAATTTAAAGAATCCTCTCACCAACTTGATTTATTATCATCAATCTTACTATTACTATTAGTTTTAGCAAACAATATATTGATTTATCATTAATTATACTTATTAAAATGTAAATGAATTAATCATTTATCGATTTTGAAGGATAAATCAAATATCAATATTTGTTACAGAATAAAATCTCGGATTGAATGAAAGATAATAAAAATCAGTATTGTTAATGTTAAATAACATGTTTTTAGGTTATCGGTTTTCATGAGGGGGTTTTATTGGCATTTTATTGGATTTTTTGGTCAACTTGTCCCAAAAAGTTCCAGGTGTAAAGAGGTCACGTTTTACTATCTGTCAATCCTATATTCCGACCATTACGACCCAAATTAATATCCAGAAGTATGGATCTACCATAATTATGGGTAACTAAAAGTTTTTTGAATTATATAAAAACACGTGAAATAAAAAAATATCCATAATATGTATTACTCCGTTTGTCTCAGTATAAAAATGTGTAATTATTCAGGGTCACTTGCTTGTGCTTTAATTTATACGATAATTCTATTTTTATAAATCCTAAAACTAGAACCATATTGCTGGTTTCTAGGGAAATTTTACAAAATCACTCTTATTTAATTGAAGAATAATTTGGTAACAATTACTAATCGTAATTTTTATGATAATTCAATACGCGTTTTGAATAAGAATATAATATACTTCATTATTCAGATAATGCTAAATAATGGATTTGTCTATCAATTTATTCAGGGTTCATTTAAATATGAATATTAAGTTATCGTTAACCAGTACTTTTTGTAGTATTAGAGGGCTTTTGAAATAAATTCAAGAAAAGATTTACAAAAAATGATTAACTGTTTTTGATTGTGAAACAAGTATCAAAATGGAATTTTTTTTGATCAATATAATTCTAAGATAGAACTTAAAAAATATTACAATAAAGAATATTGAAAACCAACTAGTCTGAAAAAAATATTCTGTGTATATATATGGGGAAAAATTAGTATAATTTTTTATTCATTTTTTTCTTCATTTTATGAAATATAATCAATTGAATTAAAAATGAGTAAAATTATTTTTTTTATATGTTTTTTAACATTGATTGAACTAATCAATTGTTCAGTTGAAATATTAGAGAAAAAAGATACTTCAACCACATATGGTTTAACAGGTACAGTTGGACCAACTACAGAATTATCAGAGAAAACTAATATATGTAATATAACAGATTATGGAGCAGTTTCTGGAACCGATATTTCAACTGCAGTTAATAAAGCATTTACAGAATGTGTATCGGTTACAAAAAATTCAAGATTAGTTATACCAGAAGGTACTTGGAAATTATCAAGTTATTTAGCATTTACAAAAGTAAATGATTGGGCGCTTCAAATTGATGGATTAATTGATGTTGATAATGATGGAGATTTTTATCAATATAATTCAAAAGGTACAATTGCACATTCAGATATGATTAGAATTGATACAGTTGATAATTTTGAAATGTTTTCATCAAATGGTAAAGGTGCAATTCAAGCAAATGGATATAAATTCAGAATTGAAAATGGGTTTGTTGGAGGTAGTAATAGATTAATGAGAGTTACAAATTTATCAAATTCAGTTATTCATGATTTATTTTTAATTGATTCAAGAACATTTCATTTAGTTTTAACAAATATTACAAATGTTGAAGTATATGATTTAACTATAAGAGGACCAAATAGAGGTGGAACTGATGGAATTGATGTTACAGGTAATAATTATTATATTCATGATTGTGAAGTTACAAATAAAGATGAATGTGTTTCAATTAAATCACCATCACATCATGGATTAATTGAGAATATGATTTGTAATAATGCAGATGGTATGTCAATTGGATCATTGAAATCAGATGCTGATATATCATATATGCATGTTAAAAATGTTACTTCATATTATACAAATCAATTAATGTTTATTAAAACATATCCAAATGGTACAGATTCTAATGTTAAAAATTGTTTATTTGAAGATTTTAAAGGATATCAAACAGGATTTGGATTAAGTATTAATCAATATTGGCAAAATTCGGTTGGTACAACAGGTGGAGTTCAATTAACAGATTTAACATTTAATAATTTTAGTGGATCAATTGCAGCAACATCAGGTAAAACAAGAGGTGGTATTTATATCATTGGTAGTGATGTTAATATGCCACAAGGTTTAGTTATTGAAGATTTTAGTTTTTATAAAGATGAAGAAAGAGAAAAATATAATATGATAAATGTTGTTCAAAATGGTTATGGTACTGGATCTTTACTTGTTACAGGTACACCAACAGGAACTTTCACTCATAGAACTACAATAACTGAAGCACCTTCAGATTGGACACAACCAACAAAACCAGCATGGGCAGTTGGAACCACCGGTTATGGCCTAACAGAGGCTATTCCTGTTTATACCCCAGCAGCTCTTTGGTAATTTTTCTTTCTATAGCATTTTTTCATTTTTTTATGAAAATATAATATCATTATATCTCACCAAAGTGGATAGTTTGCAGTATGAATACTGTTGTTTCCGTTTTAGGAAACTTACCGGAATTGATAAATTTGATTTAAAAAAAAAACATGAATCACAAGAATTAACCGGATTTAATTATTAAGGGTACCACATAGTAGCTAAATAAACGAATTTGCAACGAACACCTCTCCATACATGCTAGTAACCACTTCCCTTCACGACTGAGACGACTGGAGATGAAACAGCGGCAACCGCAGAATTTGCATTAATAAGTGGCGCGTAAAAGTGGCGTACAGATTTGCAGGCTTCGGCAAAGCGCAGTCAACCGAGGATGGCTGCTGTCGGTCCAGGCACTCTCCAATTTATTCGGAACTGGCGCAAACCGCACAATTTCAACAATTCATCTTTTTTTTTTTTGACTCTGCCTTTTCAAATATTTCAAACAAACAAACAGTGCTCAAAAAAACAACTTCCAGTCTCAGAATTAAATATGGCCAGATTCTCATGACGATTTCTTTTTTTATTCACTTCTTTATTCACTTCTTTGTTCACATTTTGAAAAATAATTAAAAATAACAAGAAGTAACTAAAAACTAGTAAGTCTCCTTGAAACAGTTGAAAACAAATATTATTAAAATTAATTAAAATAAAAAGGAGCTATTTTTGTTTTCGCATGTTTTCTAATCACTTCTATCATCCAATCTAAGATTAATCTAAAACCTGAGCGTATTTATTGATTGATCATTTATCAATTTTTAGTAATTTTGTCTATTTTCATATTTTTCTTCCTTTTTTTCATATTCATTTCATTTATTTTCACTTTATTAAATATCCTTTAATAATCTTTAATTTTACTGAATATTCATCAAGTTTTTAAAATATTTGAAGCAACAATAACCTACTAGAATAATAAACTAGTATTTACTAGTAAACTGTATTTTTTGTATTCATTAATTATTCCCACAGAAAGAGTCAAGTTTGTTTGCCTTTCATTTTTTAATCTTTAAATTTTATCCTTTATTAATTAATTAAAGGTATCAACCGATAAATTTTATCTCATTTTCAAATTTAACCTTTAGGTAAACTACCTGTATTCTCTCTCTAAAGTTACACTTAACCTTAGTCTATAGATTTTCTGCAATCAAACTGAATCTAACATCAAGAATATTTTATTTTATTAAAACTAAGTAAATAATTCTTAAATTCGTATTTGAAATATTATTTTACAAATAGTATAAATGAAAACTACTATTTTGTATTTGTATTAGTATTTGTATTTATATTTGAATTAGAATTTATATTGATATATTTGTATTGATATTTATATTTAAAGATGATAAGAATGATTATATTATAAAACTTAACATAAAATAGAATTGAATAGAAGTATAAAATAGGGAAAAAACACAAAAATTTTGTTCATAACAAAGCATAAATAAAAAAATAATTAATATAATAATTATAATAATAAGTAAGTAAGTAGTATAGGAGGATGTTGATAAAAAAAATATAACAAAAAATTTGATAAAGACAAAAAAAAAGAAAAAGTTTAACGAAAAAAGCATAAACAAATATTTATAATATTATTATAATACAAAAAAAAATTATTGCTCTCTCATAGCTGCAATACTAAGTTCAACATCACTTAATTTACTTTGAATTTTTTTAGAATATGGTGTAGTTCTAATATATGTAATCATTGGTTTAAATTTTTCAACAATTTCACGTTTACAATCACCTGTTGCAACTTCAAAAGCTGTTTGAACAACATAATTACCATAACAATCTTTAATAATTTCTGATAAATTTTTACTCCAGATAATTTCAACAACTAAATTATTTGTGATTGTTGTATTTTTACAATATTTTAAACATTTTTCAACAACATTTGATGCATATTTCTCTAATGATAATTCACTTAAATATCCATATAATTTCTCACAAACTTTTTCATTATAAACTTGAATCTTTTTCTCTAATAAATGTTGAACAACATAATTACCATAAAGATTTTTCATTAAAATCATTGCATTTGAACTAATTCTTTCACCTAATTTATCCATTTGATTTTTAGTTGCTTTATCCATACATCTTTGATAAACACAACATCCATGTTTATGTGTTGCAACTGTAACACAATTATCTGAAATTTCATCAATGATAAATTGAATATTATCATTACTAAAACATGTAAGACATTTAGTAATAACATGATTACCATTTAAATCTTCAATTAATCTAACAACATTATTTTTTAATTCTTTAACAATTAAATTAATTTGTTTTTGATCTTTAACAATTTCAATAATTTCTTGTAAAGCTCTTGTACCATGTTGATCTAATGCAATTTCAATTAATCTATTAGATGCTTGACCAATAATATATGCAATTTGATATTCTTTTAAGTGTGGTAATAATTTTTGAACAAGATAATTACCAAATGCATCCATCATTAATTCAATTATTTGATGTTCAATTTGTCCAAAGATTATTTGAGGAATATTAGGATCATTTTCTTCTAATTTCTTTTGAAGAAATCTACATCCATATTGATCTTTACATAAGGTATAAATCTTGCTTGTTAATTTTGCAAATGGTACTGAAGAATATTTAGAAATAATTTCCTTTTCATGTTTTCTAGCTGCTTTAGCTTCTGCACTATTTGGATTATTATTAACATTAGTAGAACTATTATTACTAAAGTTATTATTATTTCTATTGTTACTTCTATTATTTGAATTACTAGAAGTAGAACTTGCATTGTTATTGACATTAGAATTATAAGGATTAGAGTTATTTCTATTAACTCTAACATTGTTTCTATTAGCAACATAATTATTAGAACGATTTCTTGGAGAATTGGTTCCATTGGAAATATTAGAAGATCTATTATTATTTGATTGAAAGTTATTAAAATTATTCATATTTGAATTAACATTGGAGTTAATATTAGAATTAATATTTCCATTCATACCATTTTGATGATTAACATTCATATTGTTGCCCATGTTATTATAATTCGAATTAATATTATTTGAAGAATTATTAACATAAGAATAAGTATTATTGTTATTAATACTACCATTAGAATTAAAATGATTTAATTGACGTGGAGAAATAGTTGATGGACTAGTGATGGTATTAGAATAATTATCCATTCCATTAGCTCGTTGAATATTAACTGGAGAAACTTGAGAATAATTGTTTCTATTCATATATAAATCATTTGAAGTATTAATTTGTAAGTTTGGATTAATTTCTGATGATTGATTATAAATATTTGGATTAAAGTTATTAAATGAATTAATTGAACCAGCAGATTGTGGCATATTAGAATCATTATAATTTGTTCTATTAAAAGAATTGAAATTATTCTCAACTGGAGTAACATTAGAATTATTATAATTTTGAAATAATAAAGGATCAGAAGTACGATTGATTAATTGATGTTGTTGATTTTGTTGTTGAGCTTGAAGTTGAAATTGTAAATGATTATTAATATTATTAACGGAACTATTTGAAGCTCTATTATTTAAAGTATTAGAAACATTGTTTGAAACATTTAAACCCATATTTGAAATGGAATTAGAATGAGTTGGAGCTCTTTGATTTTGGTATTGATCAACATATTGAGAATTACTTGAATGAGAATAATTGCGAGAATGATTGATATTGAAATCATTAACGTTAGTATTGATATTACCATTACTGGAATTATTATTGTTGACAAAACTATTATTATTAAAATTATTGCTATTGTAATTAATATTACCAGTGTTTGAACCATTAATATTATTAACGTTATTAACATTGATATTACCATTCATGTTACCATTCATATTTGAATTTGAAAGCTTGGTAGTGGCAACAGATTGTCTTCTACCATAGTAACCTAAAGTTGGAATTGTATTTTTCAAATCCTTGTAAGAAATAACATTTCTTAAGCCTAAATCATTAACTGGACTTTGGCTTGAATTTAAAGAAGAAGTTGATTCATTTGAATTTAAAATATTAGAAGAAAAACTTAAAGATCTTGAATCTAATGAAGAATCTGAAGAATTAATATTATTATTAATAATATTGTTATTATTTAATGGTAAAGAATCATTGATATTTAAAGAAGAAAAATTTAAATTAAGATTATTTTGAGATAAAGATTGTGATTGAAAATGATTTGGTAAAGCAAAAGATGAATGTCTTGTTGAATTTAAATTCATATTATTCATGGAATTATTATTAACATTAGTATTAATATTATTAAAATTCTTTTGATAAGAGTAATTTTGAAATTGAGATTGAGAAATTTGAGATTGATGTAAAGGAGTAATTGGTTCATTAATTGAATTAATTGAAGGTTGAGATCTTAAAGTATTATTTGAATTTGATTGGTGTAATAAAGGATTAAATTCATTCGAATTAAAATCAGTTGAGTTAAATTCATTTGAAATATTTGAATTAGAATTTAAAGTAAAATTTGAGTTGAAAAAAGAGTTTGAATTTCCATTATTAGAAGTAACATTAACATTTGAATTAGCATTAGCATTAACATTCATATTATTCATATTAAAGTTTTGATTGTTGACATTATTAACATTATTCATATGATTAATATCATTTGAATCATTTGAACTACCAGATTGATTGATAATTGAATTATTTTGATTCAAAGTATAATTATGAAAATTATAATTAGCTTGGTCATAAAGAGTCATGATAAATAAGTTGAATAAGAGTAATTTAGCTTTTTTTTTGTTTGCTTGAAGTTATTTTTTTTTGAATTTGAATTTGAATTTGTTTATTTTATCGATTTTTTTTGTTACTGAAGAACTTTTAGTAATTTAATATAGCAAAAGAGGAATAAGTTATAAATAAAAACTAAAAACTGAAAAAGGAAGAAATAAGAAAAATTAGATTTAAATGATAAAGTATAGGAATTAATTTTACTATTAATATTAATAATATATTATAATATAGGTCGTAAGAAGATTGATTTGAAAAATAATAGTTGATATTATTATATTTTTTTTTTTTTTTGATTTTTTTTGGGGATTTGTATAATATAGTATAATATGAGGTTATAAAATGAAGAAAATGACGAAAATTATGAGAATTATGAAAATATAAAAATATGAAAAAATGAAAAAATTATGAAATAATTTATTCTTGTGACTTTTTTTAAATTGAGTTGGACTTTTTTTTATTTTTTTTTTTTGATGATTTTATTGGATTTTAAGATGACTAAATAGCTTTTTAATTATATTATACTATATTTTGTTATAATATATTAATATATTATAAATATATATAAATAATATATATAAATATGAATATATAATATGAGTAAAGATAATTCAAGTAAAAATAAATGAAATAAAATGATAGATAATAAAAATAAAAAAATAAATCTTGAAATAATTGAATAGAATTTAAAGTGAGGAAATTATTGATATTTATAGAATATAAAAGTTTTTTGCATTTTGAAAAACTAAATGGGAGTGATTGAAAATTGCAGCGGTAAGTAGAAGAAGAAGGTAGAAATGCACTTTGCTAAGGCTAACAAGCAACTTACAACAGAAATTATGTTACGGTGATGCTACTACCGTAGTGAGGTTGAGTTGAGTTGAGTTGAGTTGAGCATACTTGGCTACAGTACGTATTTATTAAGATCTAGAAACGTTACTGTAGTTAAGCAGCATAAGTTGTTGGTTGAAGAGCCAGTGAAGAGATGTAAAAAAAGGTGAATTTCACTTCACTTCAAGATTTAGTGTTTTGATACTTGTTAATTATTATTTAATTACTACAGTTTATTAATTAGATAATTAATTTAGTGTATACATATCTCTTTTATTTTCGCTTTCATTTTTGATTTATTTACTTTGAAGTAAAGTTAACGTAAGGTATTTAAATTGAATAAGTAAATTATTTCAGTATATTTTGTAAAAAAAATTGAATAAATAAAAGATGTTGAATAAAAAATTAAGTTTATTAATTTATTTAGTTCAATTAAGCTAATTAGACTAATTAAGTTAAACAAGTTGATCAAGTTAATTAAATTAATTAGGTTAACGTAAGATAATTAGAATCCTGTGTGCTATTTAGTAACATTCATTCATTCATTGATCAACGTTAATCGACTAAGCATACCCTTTTAAAGTGGGTGATCAACTCTAGATCCAGAACCATAGCAACAAACAAGTAAAAATTAATAGTATAGAATTTATTACCATAGTAACAAATGAGTGATTGTAAAAGTAATTGTAATTGTAATTGTCAACATTGTTTCCAGTATGAGAATCTTAAATTTGATACATTTCTTGTCTTTATTTAAATTTCAGATTTGAACATGCAAGCCTACTAGGTTTATGAGTGAGGAATTCGAAAGATTTAACGTTGCAATCGGAATTTTAAACGGAATTTAAATTACGTATTGTACTGTACAAGTAGTAGAACATGACTATGAACATAAATATTAATATTACAATAAATAGAAATGAAAATCATAATAAAAAAAAAAGTAAAAATTGAAAATGGAATAAGAATACCGGTATAATACTTTAAAAAAAACCTGTAGGGTTTTTTTATTTTATAAATTATTAGGTCTACTGTATCATATCGAAATTATTGTATTGTATTATTGTACTATGTTATAATTATTTTAGAATCATATCATTAAAGGTCATACAATTTATTCAAATTCCTTAAAATTTCATCTAAAATTTCATTTTACAGTATATTAATATCAGGTTATAACAGATAAATTGAAAATCAAATATTGGAAATTAAAAGTTAATACATACATAAATTGATACATATTAAAAGGGTATCTTAAAAATTATTAAAAGAAAAATTGAGACAACAGATTTCAACTTCTAAAAAATAAAATTTTTGTTTAATTAATTGAGAATTAATTATGAATTGAGATTCATAAACTGTGTTTATTTTTTTAATATTGTAAGGGAAGCATTGCACAGGCAAATAGACTTACCTCAAGAGAACAGAATATAGTACTGAAGTAGAGTAATATACAAAAATTTATCAGGTAATAAGTATGATAAGTTACCCGTATGATACTGTAGAACTGTACAGTAGTTAAGCACAGTAGATCTACACTCGAGTAAAAATAATTACTTTCAGATTAATTCGGTATGAAATTTCATCACAGTACCGGTATTTTTCAGCAGTGTTATTAGTAAATACCAATTTCCAATTTCGTTGTCACAGTAATGCCTTTAATGAAAAATTGAATAATAGTAACTCAATCAGGTATCTTATGGCGGAAACGTTAAGTACCAGTCTGTTTTTAGCGGTAATAGTACACCTATTGACTGTAAAAAAAATTGCACAAAATTAAAAGAAAACAATCGCGCCGGTTAAAGTTACAAACTTAGAAAAAACCTAAAGGGTAAGATACTATATAAATTGTGTATTCACATGCAGTTTAGCACCCAAAGTTAGCAAAATTCTACCTATAATTTTATAACTTCAAAAGGTTTTAAAGTACAGTGAAAGTTTGAAAAATATTATTTCGCGTCCACCTATTTTCTTGTAAACTGAAATTGTATGGGGCAACAATTTCAATAAATGAAAAAATAAAAAAAAGTGAAATATGTTTCTTTTCATGAACAAAAAAGAAGATAACGCGCTGGAGATGGTTTTCAAGATAAAATGTCCTTTAATATAGAATTTTGAATAACTTTTGAGCAGTTTTTTAATAGTTTTTAATTGAAAGAAAATATACTTCATATGAAATATACCAAAAATTGGTCAAGCCTCTATGTAGTACTACAGTACTATTTATTATCACTTCTCATGTGACTACAGTATTAGGCTGTATTTTCATGTTACGAAATTCATATTCAGATTTTGAAACTTATAACTACGAAAAAGAAATTTAAAAGTATCATTTATAAAAATGTAAGTAGAAATTCGCCCTAAAGTGATGAAATTTAAGCTGTAATTCAGATTACTTCATCAAAATATTACTTTAATTCAGCAGAATAAACTATTAATAATATGAATAATTAAAAAAAATCAATAAATTACAGTAGTACAATTGTTATTTTGATATAGTATGATTTCCTTGTAATTCAAACCTAAGATTACAAAAGTTAGAAACTCCTGAATAAAAATCAAACCTTTATCAAAATGATTTCTAATTTATGTAGATAGAATAATTAAAAATAAAGGAACACCAGACAAAGAAAAAAAAACAAAGAGAGAAACAAGCAAATAATCTATCAATCCTTTTGTTAAATAAATTTCTCCAAAGGAGGGTACGGATATTATAACATTCAGAAATAGATTGTTCAATGAAATTTAAAATCAAATAACTTTTTCAAATAAAGTAACCACGCCAAGTCTATCTTTGTTTTCTTTATTTCTATTATTTTTCATTTCATTCAGGCCCAGATCAATTTAAATTTTGATCAAATATTTTTGAGGTAAACCTAAAACAGAGGAAAAATTTCAACCAATCGAGTACAAATTATTTCTCAACTGAGGAAAAATGCAACGTTATTGAAGTTTGAAAAAAGACAAAATATTTTTAACAACATATTTGCACTTTCAATAACACGCAATAGTACGCCAAATCGCTGAAAATCCCAAATATTGTGTGAGTATACTGCATACATTGTCTTTTTTTATAACAACTAAACTAGTAAATGTCCATGTATTATTCAGTATACAGCTGTAATCTTACTAATAAAGGTTTTCGTATACCGTATTAACTTTCAAAAAAATCCAATTTTATTTAAGGTGGTAGTTAAAGACAGTGTTATACAGTAATATTATTACAGACTACGTGCGTTTACATCTATATGAAGAATTTAAGGTTGGTTTTACTTGAAAATACCTCATTGAGCCTGATCCTTAATGTTGAAATAATTTGCATATTTTCATGAAACGTCGGTAGATTTTAATTAAAATGATTAATTTTAATCAAAATAATTAATTTTCAAAATTTAATAATTCTTAGTACGAGTCAAGTCAAATTATCATTATTCATAATAACAACAATAATAAGGATAACAATAACAATAACAATAACAAAAAATAAGACGATTATCTACATACAGTATTAACATTTAGAATACAGTACTTGTTTCAAATTTACTTGTTGGAGAAACAGTGATACCGGTTCAACATATTCACCCTATTTTTGAAATTTTTTTTTTTAAGATAAATATTTGTTCTTCGATTTTCAATATTAAATATTGAAAATAATTTTTATGATGTAAAAAATTTACGATTTTTTTAGAAACTTGAATATTTTTTAACTGATTGTAATGTTATGGAGTGCTATGAAGAGTTATAAATCTCTTAGTATTCTACAGTACGCTATGTAACACTAATATTGAATCTGTTTGGAAATTAAATACAGATGATTCAATATCTTACTACTCTTGTAAATTTTTATGAAATGATGTTTTTTTTTTTTTTGCAATGTAACTTGATATATTGAATTATTAATTTAAATTGTAGAATAAATCCTTTAAGAATCAGGAGGTCACATGATCATCAAGGGAAATTTCTTTAGCCTACATTTAATAGGCAGTTTTATAAGTAAAATGATCTCACATGGAATGTTTTGCAGTGACTTTACTACAGTACAATTGAATTACCCTATTATTATCCGGTATTAGCTTTACGATACTGTACCATTAATTATGTAAATTTAAAAAAAGCATAGTTTAAATTATTTTGTACGGCACCAAAAGATCATAATTCACGGGGATTCACCGGGATTCACTTGTTCAAGAGTATTTCTACTTTCTTTGACATAAGTTTGAATTTTATAATATTTCTTGAAACCACAGTAATTTTTAATAGTAAATTAATTTACTTTTGTTTTAACCTTGGTTAAATTGACATAATCTCAATTTAAAAATATATTAGTTTGAGATTAACGTTACGATTTATTAATATCATGAAAAAAAGGATAAACGCTAATATTTTGAAATTTAACTTGAATTATCAATCAAAAATAGTGATTTTCAGATTTTAGTAACAGTTACCAGTATTTACACTACCATATTGATAATAAATATAATAGTAATATTATCTTCAGATTAACAACCGAAAAATATTATACATTTATAAAATTAAACAATTGAAATATTGAACAATTATCGGCTTGAAATTCTTTGATTCTCAATTTCTCAAATTCGAAATAATAGTTTCAAAGAAAGATTTGATAGAAAGATTTCAAAGAATAATTTTTATTTGTTGTTATTGTTATTGTTAATTGTGATAAGATAAGTTAATTGACATTCTCAAAAATTAAAATAAAAATAATAATGTACATAAAGTATAAGTATCTTTATTTAAATTTCTCAAATATGAAAAATATACAAATTAAAAAATATACAAAATATGTAAAGTATGTTAAAAAACAGTAAAAAAAAGTGGAATATTCTCAAGATTAAATATTTCTAATCGACAACTTTCAGCGTTTGTTTATTTCTTATTTGGTAAATAAACCGTTAAAAACGGAACAATAGTCAAATACAATAACAACGGTGTTGAGTGTTTTGCAGAAATAAAGAAAAAAAACAGTTATGCAACCAAATTCTTTTCTTTCTGATAATTTAATTTTGTTTTGAAATCGTGGGATAATTGTTAAATTAGGACTTGTTTTCAATAAAATTGTTCATGTGCTGTTTGTTAGATGTTGAAAACACCTCAATAAACCGGTATTTTATAACTATTGGATACCGCTTAGGACTTCTATTTATGAGCTTTAAAAGAGGAAAAAAAAAATTCTTTTGTAAGTATTGTAGATTGATCTGGTTGCAGTAGCACCGCAAAAGGAAAACTGCTTTGAATAACATGACAAAGCTCCGTATAACTTGAGAGGAAACCGAAAAATAACTTATCGGTATGCAGTAGGGATAGGTACTGTGGTGTTAATGGCAATACCCAATGAAGAAACGTACATCAATCAATTATCTTTAAATTTGACTCCTTTTTTTTTTATTAACACGTGAGTGACTGGTCAATTTATGAAAATTACTGAATCAGGAACAAGAATAAAATTTACAACATTGAAGAATAATTGGTACTGAAGATACTTTCATTGTACCAGGACATATAATTTCAATTGCAATTTGTACTATCTAGTTAGAGTCCTAGCTGTAGTACAGGAGAAGTTATTTAGTGGTTGGTGGTTCCAGAGTGAAAGTAATGGAAAGTCAGAAGTCAGCTTTAAGCGAGGAATTTAAAGGAAAATAACACCATAAATTTCAAATATGTATTGGGACTCAACACTTGAAAGAAAAATATTAGATACCCTATGGGGGTTGTGTTATTTACTGTATAAGAATAACTAAAAATAGTTAAGTCCATATTTTACACTCGTAACCTTAGAGTATCAGAAACACCACCAGAAACTACCAGAAACACAACCGGTAGTGTAATTTTAGTCTGAATTATTTAAAAATTCTTGAATTTCATTACATGTTTTTCAAATTTCATTTCAATTCAATTTTTTTTGAATTATTTTGCTTTGATTAAGGCATTCTTAAAATTGTTTCAATTTTAACGAGAAGAAAATTTTATTAAAATTAAGTAATTTAAAAGAATGTTGTATTGTAAAGTTAGAATAACTGGTGATAAAAGGTGAAAAATTAAAATAGTGGTACATTTAGTTATTAATATTATGGTGATGATGATTAGCAATATAATTATGAGTAAATTTATAAATTTAATTATTATTTTGCAACCAGATTCAAAAACGTCAACCACCCTTTTGCTTCGGCTTGATTCTAGTAATTAAAATGTAAATCTTAGAACAGGTTATCAATCAGAGTTGATTTTCAATTTCAATTAATTTCAATGACGATAGTTTTAGAAGTACTTCAGTAGTGATAGTGGTAGTGGTAGTAGTAGAGTTACTAGTGCGAGTAGTACAACTAGTACCAGCCTGTAGGTAATTGTGTAACCTCAAGACTCTAACTTAGACATAGCTTGTATTCTGTGGGACAGAAATAAAATTAAATAAAATTGAAACAAAATCTATGAAAAATTACTTATAATTTTCAAAATAAGTTCTTTATTGAGATTCGAAGAGCTTTTTGTCTTAGATTTTGAATAATTTTCTATCATTTAATTTTTTCTTCAAGGTGATTATTTTAGTTGCTGATAATAATATTATTCGAGGCTGAAAAAAGAATACCGCAAAATGATACCGCAAAATGATACCGCAAAACCATCATCATTTTATTATTTATTATTTATCATATATTATTATTTATCATATATTATTTTTTATCGTTTATTTTTGTTTATTGTTTAATTATCTTTACGTTTTTACGTTATTTTCTCTTTTTATCTTATTATCTATTATTATTTATTTATTTATTTTTCCATTTACTAGTACTGTCGGTAGTATTTATCAACGTTATCTACAATATCTGATTAGACTGCGGTCTATTTATTACCGATACTTCGAGTAGTTGGTGAACCTCGCTGAATATATCTTCTTTTTTTCATGCTCATTCTATTTTTCATACTACTCATACTCTCCACTTTCCCCTTCATTCTCTTCACTTTCTTCATTTATACATCGGCTAATTTGAAAAGTGTCTAAACAAAAGTGAATTTTCAAGAAGAACTTGCAAATATCAAAGTGTTCTTTGCCATTACTCAAATCACGTCTTTTTCTGATACTCAATTTCGTTGATAGATTCTACCAAAATGGGGACGAGTGAAAACCCAAACAGAGATATTTCAGATATCTAAATTATCTCAAATATCTCAAATTCATTTTTTACCACTCTATTTTATCGATAAATCACATGGCTACATTTTTCATATTGGCATAAAAATCAAATGAACTATTTATAACAATTTAAGCCAAGTAGCTTATTCAATCTATTCATTCAATTTATTCACTTTATCAAATTTATATAATTTATCTAATTTATTATGGGTGAGGGAAAACTGTGACAAAGAAATCCGTTTTGAGGATTGCAATAAAGCTTTTAAGTTAACGATATGCATTCTAATGATTTCCGGAGGCACCGAGCTGCTTCAAGCCTCTTTCAGAACTTTTCAAACTCAAAAAAATGTTAGTTATTTTCAGATCAGGCGGGCTCTGTATTTCCATGCAGATTAAATTGAAACCAATATAAAATTTGGATTTTATTAACAAATGTTAAAATTTCTCAACACACTTGGGCCTAGTTGCAGACGTTAACTTTAAAGCATATCTGAAATATGGTCTGTAAGTTCACCTGGGCTGTAATTTTGGCTCAATTTCTGCAAGTCGCAATCTTGTTCGATACCATTCTCATTTCAAAGTTGATTTAGCCTTTGTGGTATTCACTTGCAACTGCTTACATAATTTCTTGTAACATTGGATTAAGTGCACTATTTATAAATCACCTCCAGTAATAGTACTGGTTTTTTTTACCATGAATATGGGTCAAACCAATATGGTATATAACAGAGAATATTACATAATCGTAGAGATTTTTCAGATTATCTTAAAAAACCCAAGATTTATTTATTCAAACTCTAAATAAATTAAAAAAAAAGATATAATTTTTTCAGAGCTATCATTATTATCAATAAAAATATCTATTAGAATTTATCGATTAATTTTACGTATATTTCTCTAACTGTTTCACATAAATTTTCACCAGCCTGTCAATTCTTTTACAAAAAGTTAAACAATTATTTTCATTTAATCAGTTATTTATTGAAGATTTATATAATTATCTAATAATATTAGAAAAAAAAACTTATTTTACTATAATACTTTCATTTCATTTTGAACATTAAAGTTGATTCAATACTAGATGCTTGGTTTTTCTTAAGCTCCTTATCTTTATTTTTATCCTTTTTGATATATGATGTTAATCCTCTAACAAATCCACCTACTTTTTTCAAATTCTTTTTACTTGAGCTTGAAACATTACTACTATTACTTAAACTTGGTTTCAAGAAATTGTCATTACTACCACTATTATTAACATTAAAATTAGCATTACTTTTGAAAGGTATATTAAGATTATCTTCATTATCATTTCCCATTGATGTAGATACTTCATAACTTAAATAATTATCTTTTCTTGATTTCTGAATATCTTCATGAATAATTGCAAATGGTGGTTTCCTTAAACTTGATGATGTATTTTTCTTTATTGGAACATTATCGGCATTACTCACATTATTCATATTTATACTATTCATATTCATATTCATATTCATGTCATTCATGCTAATGTTCATATTATTACCATTATTAACATTATTTATAGAAAATCTTCCCTGTTGAATGGTTTCTGATACTTTAATAGGAACATTTTGAAATGTTCTATCTATTTGAATTTTAGGTGAGTTTGTATTTAAATTCAAATTTGGATTAAAAATCAAATCAGAATTCAAATTAGTATTAGCATTAGTATTAGAATTTAATTTTGTACTTGATCTAGTATTTGATTTTGATAAACTGAGTGAATTAAATGCCTGTGATATTGCATCTTCTCGTTCTTGTGAGTTAACTCGCAATGGTGAATTATAACTTATAGGTGTTGAATTTATTCTAAATGGTGATGAGTTATAGCTTATAGGTGTTGAATTCACTCTAATAGGTAGTGGACTATTTGAATTATTTGAATTATTTGAATAAAATTTCTTTAGATTATTACTTTTATCTTTTCCTTCTACCATTGGATATGTATGATTTGTACCTGAATTTCTTGTTTTAAGTATTTTTAATTCAAATTCATTTACATCTTCAGTATTAATGACTACAGGTTCTGAAACCTTATTCATATCCTTTAATTCTCCTTCATTTTTACCATTATTACTATTTATTTTAATATGAGATTCTTCAGGTTTTAATATATCCTTATTAGGATTTTGAATATTAGATATTGAAGAAGATTTTAATAATTCAAACGGTTTAGATGACTCAGCTGATTCAGATAATCCTTTAATTGTTTGCACACTTGTATTCGATGTTGATATTATTGGATCATTTAAAATTAAAAACGTTGGTTTCTTTGATATTTCTGATTTAAAATTATTTTCATTTACTTTTTCTAAAGGTTGATTTAAAGTATTTAGTATATCTTTTTTTTCTAACAAATTATTAATATTTTTATTTTCAATAATTTTTGGAGGTAATTTTGGTTTTAAATTAGATTCTATTAAATCATCAGTTATACTACTTGTTGGACTATCAAAAGTAAATTTTTTAATCTCTTCAATTGAATTAGAAATTTCTTGATTTAAATAAGGAGCATCTAGAAGTTTAGATGGTATTCTATCATTCTTATCTATATTAAATTCATTAGATCTTGGATATTGTTGTATAGGAGGTTCTGGATTCATGTTAGGATATGAAGCAATAGGAATATTTGATTCATTTTGTTTATTTTCACTAGCTTGAAAATTTAAAAAATTTTCATAATATTCATACAATGAACCTCTTGAAGAATGAGAATCTAAACTTTTTCTTTCTTTAACATTTATAAAATTATCATTATCATTATTATTTTTTTCATCAATTTGATTTTTAGAAATTTGAGTATCAGGTATTGAAGAATTCTTAGGATAATAATTATTTATGATCTGTGGAGAAGTTTTAGATTCTTGAAATTGAACTGGAGGTTCGATTGAAGTTAATCCATTTATAGTAGGATATGGACAAGAAGAATCAATAGAATTTTGAGTCGATTGTTTAGGAAATTGATTATTATACTGATTTGGATATTGATTTGAATATTGGTTATCATTAATATTCTGATCGCGATAATTATTATTCACGTTTTGATTTGAATGATTGAATTGATTTAAATTTTGATTTGAATTGAATTTTTGATTTTCATAAGATAAAATTGGTGAAGAGTTATTTATTCTATTTAAATTATTATTATAATTATTTATTTGATTATTTTGAGATGAATAATTAGGTTGAAAATTAGATTCTGGATATTGATTATTATAATGTAAATTTGGGGATTCATTTTGAAATTTGGAAGATATTGAAGAAGGAAATTGGGAAGGTATAGAATGATTTGATTGTGGAGTGTTCTGTATATTTTGAATATTTTGAATATTTGGAGTATGTTGTATATTCGGAGTAAATTGAAGATTGGGTGTATGTTGTATATTTTGCATATTCTGAAATTTATTTTGTTGAATTTGAGGTTGTATTTTAGGTTGTATTTGATGCTGTACTTGAGATTGATTTTGAGGCTGAGATTGGGTAAATCTAACAGAAGCTAAAGAAACTTTTTTTGGATTATTGAAATCATAAGGACCTAAATTATATATATCAGGTATTGGAACATTGATATTTAGCATTGAACAAACATAATGAACAACTTGATAAATATTTGGTCTTAATTTTGGATCAACTCTTAACATAATTATAATTAAATTTTTTAATTTATCAGAATATTTTGGAAATTTTTGAAATTTATAATAACCATTTAAAATTGCAATTTCAATATTATTTTGATTTTCAAATGGAGTTGTAAAATAGCATAATTTATATAAAAAAATACCTAAAGCCCAAATATCAGATTTTTCATCAATTGGTTCAGATAAATTTAACATTTCTGGAGATCTATATTGTGGAGTTGTTTGTTTAACTAAATCATCTTTTAAAATTTGAAATTCCAAATCATTTTTTGGTTTTCTTAAAATTGGAGATGCAGAACCAAAATCACATAATTTAAAAATATTTTCATTATTTATTAATACATTCTCAATTTTTATATCACGATGAATTAATGGATAACCAGGTAAATAATGCATAAAAGAAACTGCTAAAGAAATATTATGTAAAATTTTTAAAATTTCAGTTTCTTTTAATTTTGTTTGTAATCTTGTATTTAAAAAATCTAATAGTGAATTTTTTTCACATAATTCCATCAAGACAAAAAATTGATTATTAATTAATTGATGATCAAAATATTTAACAATATATTTACAATTTTTATAAGAAAGAATTTTCATAATCTTAACTTCAGAATTTAATTGTGATAAAGATTGTTTATCTTTAATTATGACTTTTTTTAAACATGCAATATTTGAATTATTTTCAATTGGATTGATTTTAACTTTATAAATTTGAGCATAACCACCTTCAGATAAATAATTTTGAACAATAACAGTATGATTACCAATTTTTAATAAAGTTCCTGGATTTAATCTTGCTTCAAACTGATTCATTGTGAAAAAGAATATTTTATATTAATACTATTATTATTATTTTTGATTGATTTGATTAATTTTGTTGAATAAATCAGTTCATAACATAGATTTGAATGAAAATAAAGTGAGAAAAAAACTTTAATATAGGAAAGTAATTTGAATTTCAGAATTATAATTATAATCAAGAGATTTAATGAATATTATCAAAAGATAAATGGTTTGTGATTGATTGATTCTTGAAGATTATTATGACACAGTATCAATATGGATATAATAAGTTTATTTATTAATAAAAAATAATAAGGAAAGAAAAATGGATTCAACCAATTTAAATAAAGCTTGTAACTGATAAAAGTAATGAATAGATATACCTTTGATAAATATAGAATGAATGATATTTCTAAAGTTTTAAAACAAAACAAAGATTGAAAATAGATTTGAGAATCTAATTGATTTAAAAGAGTTTGATTAATCCTAGATCTTTCAAGATTTCTTAAGAATTAGAATTCTAATAAGAATAAGATTAAGATTATCTTGAACGAAGGAGCGATAAATTTTTGTTGAAAGCACTAAAGATTGGCAATCGAATAAGTGAATATAATGGAATAATAGAAATATGAAAACAAATCATCAAAATCTGTAACGCTTACAGAAAAGCTCCCATATCATTTTGACCTTCTTTTCATTTCAGCTCAGTGCCAGTGCTGCTTATCGAACTCTTCTTTTACCAAACGCCAGTGTCTGAAATCTCAAGTCTGGAGATATACTAAATATTGTTCTGGTAGCGAGAGAGTGAGCGAGTGGGCTCGACAAAAAGCTCTTCTTCTGCTTCTGTCACTTCTCACTCGGCGCCAGAGCAAAAAATTGGGAGCTTCCACCGCGCCACCGCTGCCACTTGGACTCAGCCTCCATTCTGGCTGGCGCTCACTGAATCTCTTCAGAAACAAATCACTTGCCACGTACTTATGGCTTACTACATCCAGAAGCCTTTTTTATTGGCTACTGAGACCCAATAAGCCCCTGACTCTCAACGCTTTTCTGCGTATTTTCTTCTTGTTTTTTCTGGGCTTCTGTTGGCTTTCTGATGGCTTTCTCCTGGCTCAAGCAAGGAATTCGACCCCGGTTTTTCATTTTCGACTCGGACTCAAATCCGTACTAATGGCACATGACCTATTTTCATTTTTAATAAGCGATATAACCGCAATAGCCGATATTCAAGGTATAACTAACTCGAAATAAGAAGAAATTATTGAATATTTATTATAAAAATTATTGAAATAGACATGATATCAAAAATTAATTTGAAAAGAATTGAGATTATAATTTAGCTTTGATAGAAGACATGTAATCATTAGCAATTTTTAGAACTTCATTTGCTAATCCATATGATGCTTGATATCCAGCACCTGCAATACCATAATTATGAATAATATTTGTTCCATTTTGTAATTCAATTCTTACACCATTTTTTCTACCAGGTCTAAAACCAACATTAACTGATAAAACCTCAATTTCATTAAACTTTTCATTACCTAATTCTTTACAATTAATTAATTCTGGACAATATTTTTTTGCTCTTTTTAATAATCTTTCAGTTAAATCATTATTAGGTTTTGAAAATTCTTTAAAATTCTTTAAACTAATATTATAATTTGGTTCAAAACATCCTCCAATTAAACAACCTCCTTCTTTTCTTGGAAATAAATAAAATGAATCATATGGATTTTTTAATTTTTCAGATTTACTTAAAGTTACTGTAACTTGTTTATCAAGATTATTTTTAATTAAAATTGTTTGACCTTTAATTGGATAAACATCTAAATCTTCAATATTTTTAATAAATCTTGAATAATTTCCTGTACAATTAATAATTAAATCTGGTTTTAAATTTAAATTATTAATTTCTTTAATATCTTTAATTTCAATTCTTTTAAGATTAACATTATTTTTAAAACATTTATTTAATAACCAATTTAAATAAATATTAACTGAAATTGTAATAGTTTTACTTGAATAATATCCAATAATATCGTTATCTTCACTACTACATTCAACAATTTTAAAATCTTTAACAAATGAACACCACCATGGTCTAGTTTTTGGATTTAAATATTTTAAAAATTCATCTTTTGTATCTTTTCTAAAATAATTAACTTTTTCAAAAATTTTTATACCACAAGATTTATCAATTTCACTTAATTTTTGAAAATAATAATATGATCTTTTATCTAAATTTTGTAAAAAAATAATTCTATTATTTTCTTCATCTGTATTATTATTTGATACATTACCAACAAATGATGACCAATTTGCTCCCGCCCATGGTGATGTATAAAATGAATTTGTATGCAAATCACCTGGTAAATCTTTTGAAACTATTGTAACATCATAATTATTTTCTGATAATATTAATGCTGTTGTTAATCCAGATACTCCAGCTCCAATTACTACCACTCTTGGTTTTACCATTCTTTTTTTATTTAATTATTGTTTTAATTTATCTTATTGAATATTTGATTTAATATTTTTGATGAATTAAGTTGAGAAACTTAGGAATTTAAAGCACCTTTTATATATTATAAAACTTAGTATATTAATTGTTATCTTATCTATTGTAATAAATAGTATTTATTTAAGGACAAGAGATTATTTAGTTTCTATTTAGTAAGTTACCATTTAGAACTTATAAAACTAAACGAAACCAATCATATTGAAGATTGAACTATTTGAGTACTTTTTGTCGAGATATTGGACAAATTGAGTATGATATTCAATAGGGTGTTATTGAATAGGATAGATGTATTTTATATAATGAAAAAGATATGAAATTAAATAGAAATTGAATAGAAATGAACTGATGATAAAGTTTGTTTAATGGAGTAAAATATCCGAAATTTGAAAAATCGGGAAAAAAAAAACAAATCCAGAATTGTGGTAGATCTATAATAGGTATTACGAGGTAACTACCACGTTTATATGCATTGGAGCCATACATTTGGAATATAAGGAATTAAGAGAAAGTACCATAGAACTGGTACTGTGTTTTTTAGTGTTGTTATTGTTATTGTTACTGGTAAGCTTAAACTGGAAAAAACCAAAATTATCTGATTATTTTATCAATATTTCAATTTTGATAAGATTTAAAAAAAAATAATTATTGACATAAATTATACTGTATAATAAGTAGAAATTAAAGATGAATAGCAATAGTAATAGACAACATGGTAAAGTGATATATATTGGGTCTATACCATATGATCAAAGTGAAGAACAAGTTTTAGAAATTGCAAATTCAGTTGGACCTGTAGTTGAATTAAAATTAATGTTTGATAAAGATACTGGAAAATCAAAAGGATATGCATTTGTTGAATATAATGATATTGAGACTGCAGAAAGTGCTGTGAGAAATTTAAATAATTATTCAATTGGTAATAGAAGTTTAAAATGTGATTTTAGTCATGATTCAACTTTATTGAATACAAATTCAAATAATAATCAAAATAATAATAACAATAACAATAATAATATGGAAAATAATAATAATAATAATGAAAATGAAGATATGAAACAGAATAAAAGAAGAAAGAAAAATGTGGTGAATAATAATAACAATAACAATAATCAAAATAATAATCAGAATAATAATAATACAATAATAGGCAATAGTAGTAATAATAGTATTGGCGGTAATATAAGTGTAAATAGTGGTATAATAGGAGGAAATAATAGTAATAAAGGAATTGGATCTAATAATTTATTAAATGGAATAACATTAGATTTAAATATAATTACTCCAAATGAAGCAATTTCAAATACTTTACAAAATTTAGATAATTTTAAATTAATTAATATTTTAAAAGATTTTAAAAAACTAGCATTATCAAATAAAACTTCAGAAAATTCAAAAAAATTAAATCAATTATTAAAAAATTATCCACAATTAACATATTCATTAATTGAATTATTAATTCAATTTAAATTAATTGGTAGTGAACAAATTGGTGAAATTTTAAATAAAAAAAAATTAAATAATCAAACTATTAATAAATCTAATGATAATGTAAACTTAAATACATCTAATATATCCAATTCATCTACTACAAACACTACTATTCCTAAGAATAATAATATGAAAATTAATAATGGTGTGAAATCAAATTCTGGTAATAATCCTCAATCATTGCCAAGTAATAGTGGTAATCAAAATAATAATAATAATGGTATCAGTGAAGGTAATGAAGCTAATGAACAATTACAATTGATTAAACAATTGCTTGAATTAAGTGATGAACAATTAAATGCATATCCAGATGGAGAACAGAAAAATGCTATTTTACAAATTAGAGAAAATGCTAAAAAAGGTGTCTATGGAGTTTTGTAGCCAAATGAATTATTTCTGTTCATATTTATATCTTTTATTATAATATATTTATCTCTCTGTACAAATAACGTCGCTTGTAACATATGTAAATAATTAATCACCAAAATCATCAAATTCTAAAATGTGACCGAGATAAAAATGAAATTATCAACAATACCACGTGATCCTAAACCCTCAAAATCAGGTCTAAGCCCTGTAAAGTCAGGTGACCGCAGAAGTTTCGATGGAAGCTTCTGGAAGCTTCAAGAAAATGACTGGAGATGACGAGAAATGACTGCAAAAAGTGCCAGAGGGAACCGGAATGACCGAGAAAAGTAAAAATACACGTGTTGATGTTCTTTGGGTTCTTTTTGGTAGTCCATTTCCGGCTCTCGATAGTGAAACTCCTTGATTAATAAACTTCATCACGAATAGGCACTTAACTATAGCAGAGTGTGTTTGTAAGATTCAGATAGCTCCAATTAGTAAGATCATAAATACAACAGATATATAAATAATAGATGTTATACTTGAATTGGATTATTTCCTTCCTTTTTAATATTTCTCACTTAGCTATTTTGCTTTTATTTATAAGTTTTTAATTCAATTCTTATTGCAATTCTTATTTTAATTCAGAATATCAATTTTGATTTCCAACTTCAAATTCCTATATTATAAATTTTATAATAATGTCAGAATCAAATCCAGTTAATTCAAATACTGGACAAAATAATCCAAATAATCCAAATAATCCAAATAATTCAGCTAATCAAAATGAACAAGATAATAATCCATATGAAATATATTATAATTACACTATTTTCGATTTCAGCCCTTTACCAGTTCCAAATTCAACAAATTCAGCCAATTCAAATACAACTCCAAGAGCTTCAGAAACTTCAAGGACTCCAGGAAATACAAGACCAACTCCAAGAACACAACAATCTACATCAACATCTTCAAATCCTTTGAATCAAAATAATCCATTACCACATATACATTCAGGTATTCCAAATCCAAATTCAAATCCAACTCCCTTTTCGTTTCTTTCAAATGTTAGCGATTTCACAAATATGTTAAATTCACATTTTAATAACTCACCTCAAGATAATGGTCTATTTAACATTCAAGTTACAAGACAATCATCAGATACTAATACAGACTCTAATACTAATCCAACCTCATCAAGTCCAAATACCAATAATAATACGAACTCTAATAATAATACTAATACCAGTACCCAAAATAATACAAATACTAGTTCCAATACTAATACAAATACACCACGTTCTAATAACTTTCATTTTACAAGATTTCCATTTTTTAATTTAAATCCATTCACTTCAAATACAACTCAAAGAAATACTACTAATACCAATACAAATTCCAATACTAATACAAACCCTACTACTAATAATCCACAAAATATAAACTCCAATTCAAATCCTAACACTACTCAAAATTCTAATACTACTCCAAGAACTGGAACTAATACTAATCCTCAATTTCCTCTTCAAAATTTGGATTCATTTGCAATTCTTGAAAGAATAATGCAGCAGATTCCATTTTCAGTTCCAACACCTAACACTCCAAGAAATACTAATACTAATTCTAATCCTCAAACTGGTTCTGGAGTTTTTACATCTTCTGATTTCTTTCCTTCTAATCCTCCTAGATCTACAAATCAGCAAACAAATTCAGTCCCACAATCTCAAAATAATACTGAAACTTCATCTGGAACTTCAACCGATACACAAAGTAATGCTAATAATAATAATAATAACAATAATAATACCAACTCAAGCAATCCAAGAAATCCAAATATTAATCAATCTCAGCAGGGTATGGTACATGAATTCATTACTTCCATGTTTAGAATACCTGAAGTTGTAAATAATTTTACTGATGTTTTCAATCAATCAATTCAAAAACATGCTTCTAAAAAAGCTATTGATGCTTTAATTCCTGTAAATATTCTAACTTTAGATATTAATGAAAGAGTTTGTCCAATTTGTTTTGATTCCTATCAAGATTTAAATAATATTTCAGATTCTTTAAAAAATAAAGATGAAATTAAAAATAATATCAAAACTGATCATGAAAATGAAAGTGAAATTGAAAATCATGATCTATCAAATGCTTCTTCTAATTACAGCGATCCTCCTGATGAAGATCCATTATCTCATGATAATTCAAACAATACATCTAATAATATACCTAATAATACTAATGGTAATAATAATGAAAATCCTATAGATATTCATGCACCTGTTAAAATGCCATGTTGTGATCATGTATTTGGTAAATCTTGTATAAAGCATTGGTTAAATTCTCATGTTTCATGTCCTGTATGTAGAAGAGAAGTTGAATCTGATAATCAAAATCCTTTCATTAATATTGATCCAAATTCAAACGGATTACCAAATCTAAATGCAAATGCTAATGCTAATGCTAACGCCAATGCGAATGCAAATGCAAATGCAACTCCTTTAGATGGTGAATTTGTTTTTTTCACATTTCCAGTTAATACCACCAGAGCTACAAGAACAACAAGAACTACTCGAAGAACAGGCCCAAATGGAGTAACTACCACTACAACAACTACTAATAGAAATGGTCATATTGTTACAACTAATACTGTCAATGATTCATCTTCTGAAACTCCTATTGTTACTACAACGACATCAAGTAGCGTGCCAACACCTACTACAGCCAATCATCCTACACCAAATAATAATAGTAATAATAATAATAATAATAATAATAATAATAATAATAATAATAATAATAATAATAATAATAATAATAATAATAATAATAATAATAATCATAATCATAATAATAATAGTAATAATCATGCTAATAATAATAATAATAATCATAATCATAATAATAATAGTAATAATCATGCTAATAATTCAAAAGATGAACTTCAAAATATGTTGGATCAAGAATTAGAAGATATTTTAAATGAGTCAGATTCTGAAAGTGCTACTTCCATAAGTAACAATAACACTGCCCGAAATATTAATAACAATAATCATAATAACAATAATAACAATAATACCAATAATATCAATAATAATTCTGATGAGGATGATATAGACATTGATATAGATACTGTTCTTACAGGGACTTCAAACACAAATCAACATACTAATGGAACTGGTGGTCCTACAAGATCTTTTAGATATTTATCTGCTAATAGATCTCATCCTTATTTAAGACAGGATGGTTCTTCGAGAAATAATTCCAACTCTAATTCAGGTTCTTCCACTCCATATGAAGATATGAATTATGATGTTGATTAAATTCATTCATTACTTATAAAATTCTCAATTTTTTGACTGGTTTATAATTTCTTTCTCATGCTTTTTTTTTGTTCTTCAATTCATTTTATTTTTTTCTGTTTCTCATTTCTTCCATTTTTTATTTCATTATGTTCAAAAGATTTAATAATAGTAATCAGATTTACTTTAATATACCTCTTATATACAATACCTATATACTTTCCCCATTATCTATGTCTTTTGTCTTTTTCTCGTCTTAATTCTTCAAATAATATTCAAATGCATATAATTTTATTTGCTAAAACTATTCAGTTAAGAGAATTCTTTCATTTTTTTTTTCATTTTTTTTCATTTATTGTGGTTATAAATTGAGGAAATTTGGTGTTTCTTGGTGATAGTTTTCATGTTTTCAGAATTCATTTTTTCCAAAGAAAACTTGCTTCTAATGATTTTGTCTTTAATTTTATGTCATGTCTAATTTTATTATATAACACTACATTTATAAACGAAATTCTTTTAATAATTAACTTCATCGCTAATTATTTCATCTCGAAAATTAAAAATTGCAAAAACAACATTATCTACAAAATACACATTTTTTTTTGTCATAAACGCAACATTCTATTATTATTTATAAGTATATGGTTATTATTAAGCATATTATTCAAAAAGTAATTATTGAAATTTTGATTTAAAACTAATTAATGAAAGAATTGAATGATTTCTAAAATTATCTCAACTTATTTTTTTTAATAATTTTTTTCTTTTCTATATTTTTATAAAGAATTTTAGATTATTTTATAGTATAGTATATTAACTCAAAGCACAAAAAAAATGATAAATTTGAAAAAAAAAGAAAAAAAACTGAAAAAAACTGAAAAAAAAAAAAATTCAATATTATGAAAAAAATCAACACAAATGAAAATAAAATTTTCAAGTCACTTTGAATTTAAAAAATATTAGATAAAATGATTGAAAAATTGACATGATATAAAGGATTGTAACTGAAAAAAGTGAATGTGATTGAAAATTGTATAATTTTACTTTGAGAAAAAATTGATTGAAAAAAATCAATTATTTTTCAAAAAATTAAATAACAAGTATCCATGAAATTATAGCCAGACTTTAAGCGAAAACAACACCCATATTTCAGATAAAAAAAGTATTAAGAAAAAAGAAAACGAATTAAGAAAGTGAATAAATGACCAAAGAAGATAAAACGAAAATTGAGAACTAGGGAGCGTAAATATAAAAGATAAAACGAAAAGACATAAAATGTATAATGTATAGTGATATAAATATAATTGTAAAATAGATTAGGTTAAAGGATTGTCATTAAATGGATGAGAAAATTAAAAGAGTTGGGATAATTATATTTTAAAAGATAGTTATTATGCAGGTGATGAAGTATTCATAAATCTAAAATTACTAAAGATAGATTTTAAAGCTTTTGTATTAGATTTTGTATTAGTTGAGTTTGTTGAATCTGTAGAATTATTTGTATCCTTTTTTTGATTATTATTATTGTTATTATTATTATTATTATTACTATTACTATTACTATTATTTGATTTATCATGAGATTCATTAGGACTTGAGTTATTTGAATTTTTTGAATTAGGTTTAGAAGATAATAAATGTCTAGAAGAATTTAAATTTAAATTAAAAAAAAATTCATTGAATTGTAATTTTGATGAAGATTTAGTATTATTTGTAGAATTTGAAACAGATAAAGATTTTGAATGATTATGATTATGAGAACGATTATGAAAATGATTTCTATTTGGACTTCTTGAATAATTTCTTGAATTTCTATTAATTGTTGGAGTTGAGGTTAAAGTTGAAGCAGAAGTTGGAGTTGAAGTTTGATTTATAGATTTTGATGGAGTTGGAGATAAATTTAAATTATTTGAAAAATTTGAAGAAATTGAAGAGTTTAATTTTAATTTTAAATTAGTTTTTTTTGAAGATCTATTTGGACTATTTCTTTTATGAATATTAACAGAAGTATTTGAAGAAGTTGAAGTATCAGTTTCATTACCATCAGTTGAATTATTTAATTTTGAATTTGAATTTGAGAAAGTTTCTAAATTATTTAAATTATCAAGATTATCAAGATTATCAAGATTATCAAGATTATTATTATTTTCTTTATTTTTAGAGAATTCATCAATACTATTTGTATCATTATCTTCATTAAATTCATCAGGATAATAAAATTCAAAAGGTTTAAAAGAAACAAATTCATTATTATTACTATTATTATTTGACGAGATAGTGAATTCATTATTAGAATTTGAAATATCATTTAAGGAATTATTTTGATTATGAATTAAATTATGATAAGCTTTTCTTGAATTAATTCTAAAATTAATATTATTTGGAGATATTAAATTTGATTTATAATCATCATAAATGAAATTATTTTCATAATAAGAAGAATTTGAATTTAAGATTGAATGAGAATGAGAATTTGAAGAAGAATTTGAATTTAAACTTGAACTTGTGATTTTATTTAAATTTAAATTTAAATTTAATTTATTATTATTAGATAATAAATTTGGAGTTGAATAATTCAAATTAGAATTATTTGAATTATTTTTTGAATAAATTGAATTATATTTTAATTTTTTATTAATACATTTTTGATTATCATTACTATTAAGGTTTGAAGAAGAAGAAGAAGATTTATTGTTATTATTATTATTATTATTATTGAATAAATTATTTTTATTAATTGATTGATATTCAATTGAATTAAGAGTGAATTTTTTTGAATTTAATTGATTTTTTTTTTGAATTTGAATTTGCATTTGCATTTTTTTTTTATTATTTTGTTTTGGAATTGAATTATGATTATAATTATAATTTTTTAAACTTTGAGAACGAGAAATAGAACTATTTAAATCATTATTAATATTATTAATATTATTAATATTATTAAAATTATTAAAATTATTGAAATTAGTAAAATTATTTAAATCATTATTAAATTCATTATTTGAATAATTTGAAAAATTATCAATATTTGAGATTGAATTTAAATTTGAAATTGAATTTGAATATGATTGACCTTTTGAACTTATGAATGAAGAATTTCTTTTTAAAGTAATAGTTTGATTTTCAATTATTTTTGTATTTGAATTAATTGAAGTTGAAACAGTTACATCAGTTAAAGAAATTGAAGAACGAGATTTTTGATTATTTAAATATAAATAATTTGAAGCCATAATAAGTTTGATTAAAAAATCCAATTATTTAATACTCTGATTATGAGTGATAAAAGAAATATAAAGAGGAATGAGATTAATTTTAAATTATAATGTAAACGATAATGAGAATGATAATGAGAATGATAATGATAATGAGATAAAGAATGAGACTGAAAATGAAAATGAATTTGAAATGAAATGAAATGATACTTTTGATTTATTTATATTTGAAAAGAAATTAATGAGATTGAGAAATATACATGTATAAAAATAAAATAGAATAAAAATATTTTAAAATAATTTAAAATAATTTAAAATAATTTAAAATAATATGAAAGGCAAAGAATGGTATGAGTGATATAAAATTTAATGAGAAATAAGTTAAATAATTTATATTGTTATTAAAATTATAATGATATTTTAACAAAAGAAGTATGAAACAATAAGTTTATATTGATAATGGAATTGATAATGATAATGATATTGATATTGATATTGGAATTAGAATTAGATATTGTATGGATTTAGTTTTAAATTAAGGATTATTCAAAAGTGATAATGAATGTGAATGTGAAGATTAAAAATAAGAATGAAATAATAGTTTTGATTATATTGAAATTAAAGAATACTATTACTTAATGAGAATATATTTATTTATTTATTTATTTATTTATTTATTTAAGATAGTTTAACAATTCTATTAATTTTTTATTAAATTTCAGTGGTGAGTTGTTTAAAAGGCACTTGATTTTCTTTATTAACTTGATATTAATAATAATAACTTGTTTAAAAGGAAGATATTTTGAACAAGTGGATAAAGCAAGGAAAGAAATAAATGAATAAGTTAAAAGAATAAAACTTCAGTCAAAAAATAATAATTTACTATCGAAACCTGATACTTTTGATTTATTAAATGATTTATTAAATAAAAAATAAATAAATAAATAAATAAATAAATAAATAAATAAATAAGTAAATAAGTAAATGAATGAGTATTAATTGATCGTTTTTAATAAAATATCAGACAATTTTGGTGGTGATTGAACATTTGTTACAAAATGTTACTAACAAAGGTAAGAAAGTTAACAAACTCATAACAAAGAAACACTGAATTTAAAATATAAATGTCTGAAGTTGGCTGGATTGGGACCTGATTTTTCACTCCCAGAACAGTGGTACCAAAGGCCAAGAAGCCAGGCGCACGGTAGCAATGCACTTATAAGTAGAGTAAGAAGACAAAACTCTGGTGCACTCGGGCTGAAGTAGGCGTCCGCACACGCAGCTTATTAGACGTAACTGGACTTGCACGACTGCTGAAATATGTAGAAGATACTGAGAGATACAGTTTAAAACACAAACGCACATCTAACTGAAGTGACCCGCATGGTTGGCCTCCAATTTTAAATCCAAGTCACATGACGTGTCACCTGACTTGCTCTGCTCTTTTTTTTTATTTTTCTCTGGAGAAGGCGATAAAAATTAAGGATTGAATTTGCAGTGGAAAGTTGACAACACTTCGACACCACGAAGCAAAAGAAGCTGCGATTCCGAAAAAGAACCAAAACAAATGCAAAAATATCAAGAGACTTAATTCTGAACCATTTCAAGAATCAGAAGAATTAAAATAACAAGAAGTTTCATATCATTTGGAAAAGGCAAAGAATTTCAATCCAGTATCATTTTAATATCTCACTTCACTTTCATTGTTTATTTATTTATTTATTTATTTATTTATTTATTTATTTTTTTATTCTCTAGTTTTTTGTTATTTCAAATTTAGTATTTTAAGTAAACAAATAAGGACTAAAAGCAAAAAATAAAATATAAAAAAAATTATTAAGAAATGGGTATTCCAAAATTTTTTAGATTCATCTCAGAAAGATGGCCATTGATAAGTAAATTAATTGATGAAGATCAAATACCTGAATTTGATAATTTATATCTTGATATGAATGGTATTATACATAATTGTACACATTCAAATGATGCAAGTTATGATGATTTAATAAATTCAGGTTTATCTGAAGATCAAATGTTTCAATCTATATTTTCATATATTGAACATTTATTTAATACAATTAAACCAAAAAAATTATTTTATATGGCAATTGATGGTGTTGCTCCAAGAGCAAAAATGAATCAACAAAGATCAAGAAGATTTAGAACTGCTTTAGATAATGAAAAAAATTTAAATAATTTAATTAATAAAAATTTAAATGATCCAAATGAAAGATTAAATATTGAAAATAAAAATAAAAATTTATTTGATTCTTCTTCAATAACTCCAGGTACTGAATTTATGAATAAATTAACTAAAAATTTAAAATTCTTTATTCATAAAAAAATTTCAACAGATTCTTCTTGGAAAAATATTAAAATTATTTTATCTGGTCATGAAGTTCCTGGTGAAGGTGAACATAAAATTATGGAATATATTAGATCAATTAAATCAAATCAATTAAATAATTCAATTCAATCAAATCAATCTACAAATAATAAAAATATTAATTTAGATTATAATCCAAATTTAAGACATTGTATTTATGGTCTTGATGCCGATTTAATAATCTTAGGTTTAGTAACTCATGAACCTCATTTTACTTTATTAAGAGAAGAAGTTAAATTTACAAATTTTAAAAAAAATAATTCAAATTCAAATTCAAACTCAAATTCAAATAATAATTCTTCAATAACTTTTCAAAATTCAAATGAAAATGTTTTAGAAAATCAAAATTTTTATCTTTTACATCTTTCTTTATTAAGAGAATATTTGGAATTAGAATTTACTGATTTAAAAGAAAATTTAAATTTTAATTATAATTTTGAAAGAATCTTAGATGATTTAATTTTAATTTTATATGTTATTGGTAATGATTTTTTACCAAATTTACCTGATTTACATATTAATAAAGGTGCATTTCCATTATTAATAAAAATTTTAAAATTATCTTTAATTCAATCAAATAATTATTTAAATAATAATGGTAAAATTAATTTTAAAAATTTTAAAAATTTTTTAAATAATTTATCAATTTTTGAATTTGAAAATTTTGAAAATAAAACTATTGATATTGAATGGTTTAATAAAAAATTAGAAAATATTTCAATTATTGGTGAAAAAAAAAGAATTAAAAATGGTAAATTATTATTAATTAATGATAATAAAAATGAAAATAATAATGAATTTAATGATGAACAAGAATCTGAGAAAATTAATATTTCAAATGATTTTAAAAATAAATCAATTCATGATTATAAAAATTTAAATGATGATATTTCCTCAGATGATTATACTAGTAGCAATGAGGATTTTGATGAGTCTGATAATTCTGATAGTGATAATGATAATGAAGAAAAAGATATAAAAACTCCAACTAATTTATTTAATTTTGTAAAACCTTGGTTATTAACAATTTTTTCAACTGAAAATCCTCATGTAAATTATTTTCAAATTGATGAAACTGAAATTCCTTCATTATTAATTCCAAATCATTTAATTTCAATAAATATTAATCAAAATTTAAAATTTTTAAAAAAAATTGCTTATGATTTAGATTTAATTGTTGTTCATAATCAAGAACTTAATACTTATACTTTAAAATTAGATATTGATGGTATGGATTCAAATGAATCAAGTGATGAATATATTTCAAGAATTCATGAATCAATTAAAAAAATTAAATCATATTCAAATAATTTAATCATTGAAGATAAAACTTCAATGAATTATAAAAAATCCATTTATGATAATAAATTTGTAAGATGGAAAAATTCTTATTATATAGATAAATTTGGTTTCTCAAGTATTAATGAACCAGAAAATTTAGTAAAATTATGTAAAAATTATATTGATGGGTTACAATGGGTTTTATATTATTATTATAAAGGTGTTCCTTCTTGGTCATGGTATTATGAATATCATTTTGCTCCAAGAATTTCAGATATTTCAAAGGGTATTTTAAATTTTAATAATGATATTACTTTTAATCAATCAAAACCTTTTACTCCATTTCAACAATTAATGGCTGTATTGCCTGCAAGATCTAATAAATTGGTTCCTTTTGTTTATAGACATTTAATGTTAGATCCATCATCTCCTATAATTGATTTTTATCCAAATGATGCCGAGATTGATAAAAATGGTAAAACTGCAGAATGGGAGTATGTTTTAAAATTACCATTTGTTGATGAGGAAAGATTAGTTGAAGCAATGAAGCCATATGATGCAAAATTAGATCCAGAAGAAAAAATTAGAAATGGTTTTGGTAATAACTTACTTTTTAAATTTAACCCTCAGCATATGCAACTTTATAAATCTCCTTTACCAAATTCATTTAAAGACTTAGAAGAAGATCATTGCACAGAATCCATTTTTAATCTACCAAAAATTGATGATTATTCAAAGTTCAATATATTATCCCCTGGTGCGCTTTCTGGTAATGATTCTTTAGCAAATTTTCCAACATTGAAAGCTTTACAATTCGATTATAAATTATCAATTGATAGTTTACTTATATTCAACCAGCCTTCAAGATCAGAGTCAATGATATTAACTATTAAAAATATGTTTGAAGATGTCAATAAATCTGAAACGAATTTTGACAATTTTTGCAAAAAATATATTAATAAGTTGGTTTACTCAGATTATCCTTTTTTAAAAGAATCGAAGGTGGTCAGAATTTGTAATAATAGGATTCAGTATGAGAGTTCAAAAAATTTTTCATCATTTGTGAAAACTGATATTCAGCCTGCCCAAGCGAATGAGCTAGCGTCAAAGTGTGGCTTATTAACTAGCAAATATCATTCTACCAAGGGTGTAATACTTGGTGATATCGATGTATTGGTTACCATTAGAGCAACTAATGGTTTAATAAGAACTCCAGAAGGTTCTTATGTAAAAACTTTCAGTAATATTGAGGAAGTTTATCCATTACAGCTAATCGTCGAAGATGTTAAAAATAAAGATCTTAGATTTAAAGAGCTGGCACCAATACCCGTTGAAAAAGAATTTCCAATGAATTCAACAGTTCTATTTTTGGGTTCTTATGCTTATGGTGCACCAGGTAAAGTTGTGGGATATCGTGGTAAAAATAGGATTTCATTAGCTGTAACAAAAATTTTAAAAGACCAAGAGCCTAACATTGGTGCTCGAAAAGCTGCAGAAGAAAATGCTTCTTTGAAATATTTTCCTTCTTTTCAAGTAACAAGAATGTTGCATATACATCCTTTATTGTTGTCTAGAATTACATCTCAATTTTTGATTGAAAATACTAGACGTAAGAAAATTAATATTGGATTAGATTTAAAATTCGAAGCTCGTCATCATAAGGTAATAGGTTATACTCGAAGAAATGACAGAGGATGGGAATATAGTACTTTAGCGATTGATTTGATACATGATTATATGAGGTTGTTTCCAATATTTTTCCAAAATCTTTCAAAAGTTGTAAGTGTTCGAGGATTTTTGAGTATAAGGGAATTCTATCCTGATATTTCAGACGAGAATGAACTACAACATAAGTTAGATAATATTGTAAATTGGATAGCAGATATTAAGTCTAAATTAATAATTACCAATCTAGAAAGTAATCTTTTGAATAGAAATAGTATTGCAGAAATTGAGAATTTTATGGAAACTTATTGTCTAATGCCATTAAATGAATCTGCAACAACCATCAATGGTGTTCCAAGAGAAGCAGTTATCGATCCTAAAAAAGCTTCTTTTCTCATGAAAACCCAAAGGTTCAATCTTGGTGATAGAGTTGTTTATATCCAAGAATTTGGTAAAGTTCCTGTTTTTTCTAAAGGAACAGTAGTTGGTGTAGTATGTGACGAGACAAGTGTTAAATTACAAGTTGTCTTTGATAATATATTAATGGGTGGTAATAATTTATCTGGTAGATTAAAATCCAAAAGAGGTTTGACTTTAGATTCTTCGTTATTGTTAAATCTTACATATAGACAATTTGTCTATCACTCTAAAGCTTCATTAGAAAAAGATAAAAGTACACGAGGAAAACGCCCTGTACATTTCAAAAACTCTAATGAAAAGAATCTCACTAAAGAGAGATCTAGCAGCAAAGCTGTAAAGTCTGAGCCAAAGTCAAATGTTGAAGGTTCCCAAGCATTATTGGCAATACTTCGTGGTATGAAAGATGAAAAATCTTCTGCTGTAATATCTGAGCCTCCCAAAACTGCTACAACAGAGAGTTCTGAATCATCCAAAGTGTCCATCCCTGTTAAAATTCCAACTGCAAAAGATGTATTTGGTGAAATAATGTCTGAGATGAATAAAGGAGCTCATGTTGTTCAACCTGTTGTTCCTTCTGCTGTTCCTCAAGTCAATGAGATTCCTCCGCAAAACTTCATGCATACTTTCATTCCAAATCAAATGCAGTATCAAAATCAAGGCTTTGGAGCTGGTTTTCCAATGCCGATGCCTATTTCTATGTCAGGACCAATGACTATGCCTGTGCCTTATCCTGTTCCTCAGGTTCCTCAACCTCCAACAAATGCTGAAGCAACTTTTGAAGTAAACTCATTGCTCAAGGGGCTAGGTAATGTCAGTATTAACAGCCGTAATAATCAATCTAGTCAACCCGATACAGCCAATTCAAATTCCACTCAAGCAACTAATTCTTCCAGAAATGGTAATGGTTCTAGAGGTAGAGGATCTGGTGGAAGAGGTAGATATAGACGAAATTATAGGTCTAAAAGTTCTAGTCAAGGCTCAGATAGTAATAATAACAATAGCAATGGTCATAATATTGGCAATGGCAATAATAGTGGTAATGGTAATAATAATGGCAATGGCAATAACCCTGAAAACAAATATCGTAAAAATCATCGCACGCGTAAGTTTTCTAATGCCAGTTATCAGAAACCAGAATAATTTATCCTCTTTTTTTTTAGTTCTTTTAAGTTTTTGAGTTAAAGTATTTTTATTTTTGTTTTCTCAAAGCTTATTTATAATTTGTTTTATCCTTTTTTATTTTCTATTCTTTTTGTGAATTTTACTTACAATTTTTTATTTATGGATGATTTGAGCTTCAAAGTTGATGAATGTTTTTAATTTTTCTTTTTTTTTAATTTTTTGTTATTAGAAATGATTTTCTTTATTTTTATTATTTTGAATATGACGATTAATTGAAACAATGATTGGATTTATTAGAATTAGAATTGAATGTTTATGTTTATTATTATTATTAATATTATTATTAATATTATTATTAATATTATTATTATATATATAAAAATATATTGTATATATGATAGACTTATTTAAAAATAAATAATGATATATATACGAAAGAGAAAAAAAAAAAAAAGTAAGAAAAGCAAAACAAACTATTCATAACATGAGGGAACATAAAAAAAAAAAAAATGTAAAAAATATGAGACATAAACGAATAATATGAGAAAAATTAAATGAAATGAGAATTAAAGTCTCAATAATAGTAAAGATTTTAAGTATGAAATAAAACACAAATGAGAAAGAGAAAAAAATAGGAAGACAAAATAATCTAATTTTTGAAATCTTTTGAAAGTTTTTGATATACACCATAATCAAAATTTTTAAAGTTATAATCAACGTCAAGTAATAATTTAACAGCTTCATAACTTTTATGATAATAAGAAAATGGTACATATAAAGGTCCTGAATTATTTTGTTTTTGTAATAAAGAAAGTTTTGATTCTTCAGAATTTGGATCAATTAATGGAGTTGATTTACTTAATTCTTTTGCATTTAAATATTGTTTATGAGCTTCACTACGTTTTAATGGAAATGTCTTTTGAAAAACTTCATAAGCAGCTAAAGTAAAACCAAATTGTGGAGAAGATCTAAAAATTCTAGCAGGACCACCTTTAAAAAAAGCAGTAAAACCTTCTTGTTTATAAATAACTTTTGCAGCATCAATAATACCTTTATAAGCAACTTCACCTTTTCTAACACCAGCTTGTAATCTTGTTTTTATTACATCAGCAGGAGTTGTTAAATAAGCAGCAGGCATACCAGCAATTGCACCAGAAACTAATAATTCCCAAGTTTTTAAAGATTTTCTTTTATTTGGATCATATGGATTAAGATTAAAAAAATCAGATTTAATATGATTATAAGTTGGAAAATAAATTGCACTAAATGGTACATCTCTCATTAAACAAGCTAAAGCACCTTTATATAAACCTCTTAAACCTAAATTAGAAATAATTTGAATTGCAGAAGATTTTTTAATAATTTGACCATTTGCAGAAATTTGTCCAACTCTTTCACCTTGAACTTGTAATCTAATTTTAACAATTTCTAAAGGATTTGTAAAAATAACTTGAGAAAAACCAGCAGAAGAACCAGCTAAAATTTCCCAAGGTAATGGAATATTATTTTTTGAATCTGAATAATTTGATTTTGCATAATTTCTAATTAAATCATTAACAGTTAATTTTATTGCTTTTTCAGGAGCAACACCAATTAATTGAGGACCTAACCCTGAATAAAGACCAAAGATACCTTCTTTAGAAACAATTTTTATACAACAATCTATTGAATTTTTATATAAAATTGAACCAGATCTTTGAGCTTGCATTCTAGTTTTTACAAGATCAATTGGATAAACCATTGTTGCACCAACCATACCAGCTAAAGAACCTAAAGCAAAAAGATATAAAGAATCAAAAATTGGATAAAAAGAAAAATTAGATAAATTATAAATATGAGTAAATTTATTAAAATAAGGTTCAACTAATTTCAGATATGGATTTGTATAAAATTTAGAAATTATATTTAAATCATCATTATCATTAATATCTATAATTTCATTATTATTTCCAAAGTTATTATTATTATTAATTGAATTAAATTTTAAAGAATCAAAATAATTAATATTTACAATTTTGAAAAAATCTTCTTTTTTAAAAAAATTTGAATTTGAGGAATTTGAATTTGAATTTGAATTTGAATTAATTTGAAGTAAATGAAATAAAAGATCAATTTCTAAAGGAGTGAAATTATTTAAATTATTTAATTTATTAAAATTTAAATTTATAAATTTTTTAAAATCATTTTTATTAATTAAATTTGAATTAAAATCTAAAATAATTGAATTAATTAAATCAAATTTATTAATTAAATTTGATAAAATTTTTAAATCAGAATATGAATAATTAAAATCATTACCAAATTTAAAATTTATATTAAATGATAATTTTGAAAGATTATTTATAAAATTTTTAGATAATTTATTATTATAAGATAAATTTATAATTTTTATTAAATTTTTTAAATTTATAGTATTATTTTTTTTTTTATCTTTTAAATTTTCAAAAAGGTTATTAATTTTAAAAAATAATAAATCATTAGTGATGATATTATTAAAAGAATTAAAATCTAAATTTTTTGAATCTATTGAATAATTTTTAAATTGATTAAAATCTATGATTGAATTTGAATTAAAATAAATATTTAAATTATTTAAAAGATTATTTAAATTATTTATATTAATTTTATTATCATTATTTATAGTATTATTATTATTATTATTATTTTTAGTAATATTATTTGATAAATTATTTAAGAAATTAAAAATTAATTTATATTTATAATCATTATCATTTGAATTTAAAATATTTGTAAAATTTAACCAATTTTTTTCATTTAAATAACCTTTAAATTCTTCATCAGCAATTAAAAATAAAAGATTATAAAAATTATTATTATTATCATTATTAAATTTTTTATTTAATTGATTAATAAATTGAGTATTATTAAAATTAAATAAATTAATGAAATTATTTAAATTTAATATTTTTTCATTTGGATTAATTAAATTATTTTCATTTGTAATTGAGAATTTATTAAATAATTGATTTGAAATTGAAATATTAGTATTAATTGGATTTGAAATTTGAATTAAATTTGGATTATTTGAAGAGGATTTAGTTGTAGAAGAAGTAGAAGTTGAAGTTGAAGATACTAATTCTGACATTTTTATAGTTATATAGTTATAAAGTTATAAAGTTATAATAGAAGTTTAATAAAGATAATAAAAGAGAATAAAAGAGAATAGAAAAAGTAAGAATATATATATATATATATTGAATAGATTTATATTTATATGAAATTATATGAAATTAATATATGAAATTAATATATGAGATAAAATATATTTCTATGAATGGAATATAATTAAAAGAGATGGAGAATATGATTATAAAATAAGAGAATTGATAAGAATAATATAATTACTTATTTATTAAACATTGAATTGAATATTATTATATTATTATGTTATTATATGATATGAATATTAATTATTGGATAATTGGATAAAAGAGAAATATTAAAAGAGTAAAAGTAAAAGATTGGAGATAATTGAATATATTTATATTTTTATAATAAATGGAAATGGAAATGGAAATGGAAATGGAAATTGAAATTTTATTCGTTTATTTTAGAAGATACTGAAAATCTGGGTGAAAGAGAAAAGAAATGAAATTTTAATTAGTTAATTAGTTAATTAATCACTGGAGTTATGTTAATTAGTTACTGGAGTAAACTACTTCTATTAATTAATTAATCATATTGATTAATCACATTAATTTTGTTGTATTCTTACATTAATTAATTGAATAGTTAATTAATTGATCAATTTATCAAAGGATGATTAAAAAATCAATCATATTCGATTCAATCGCGACTCACAATCAAAAGAAAAAAAAGTAAAAAAGCAAAAAAGAAAATTGGAAATTGGAAACCCGAAAAATCAATTCAATGACTACTTCGGTACTGTTCTGGGTAAAAATCGAGGTTGATCAACGCGCCAGAAACAGTGCCCACAGACCCTCTGGCCCGGGGAAGACGCATCTCAGGCACCAAGGCAAGTGAGACAGCGTAATTCACGTGCCATCTCTTGTTTTTTCCCACTCTCGGCAGAGGGGAGAGCGTGGAAGTCGGCTTCAGCAGGGTGAGCACGACCGATTCCGACCATTGAAAACTTCAATCAGATCTGTGCCGGAGTCCTTCCCCAGTTGCCTATTTGGGTGGAATGAGCCTTGTTTCGCCGCCAGCGCACTGCCACGCTGAGATTTCTAACCACCAGAACATCGAATGTTGGATGTCTCAGCCCATACGACTGTTTCCGCGAGGTTGAAGGGAAACCGCGGTGTGCATTGTCCACGGCAATCCGTCGCAATCCGGGCCAATCAATTTGGCGTTTCGCGTTTTGCATTTTGCATTTTGCATTTTGCGTTTTGCGTTTTGCGTTTTGTGGTGGTTGAGATGGTTCTGGTTTCTTTTGGATGATTTTGGTCATGGAAAGCATCATTTTTGTTGCTTCTTTGCCTTTGGAAACAGCTGCAACAACTGCTACAACTTTCTTTATTCCTTTTTATAAAGAGCCTGTCTGTCAGGTGATTTCCTGCTGTAATTTTTATAGGCAAACAGCCTTTGAGACCGTATGTGTGGATATTATTGATTTAGTATGGATAACATGCAGTGATTATATATAAAATAGATGAAAAGTATCTAAAAGAATAAACAGAATAAAAAGAATAAAAAGAATAAAAAGAATAAATACGAAAATATAAGTATAATTTCAAATTCTGATAATTCAATAACTATTAGTGATTATAAACTGATTTGTATATCCCATTTGTTTGAATACTCTTTCTTTCTTTCGGTATTCAATTTCCATTACTTTTATCAATTCGACCCAGTCAGTGCTGCTTTTGAATCATTTCTGTTTCTCAATTATCTTCAAACTACAATATTCCATTGAATTGATTCGACTAATATTGATTTTCACACTATTACAGGTAGCTTTTGATATGTTACTTCATCCTCATTTATCCTATTGGTTCAATTACTCTACTTGAATTGCATTATATCAAATCTCAAATACTTCGAAAGATATTGTAATTATTTTGACTCATTTTATCCTAAACTTTATTCTTACATCCACTCAAAAGGATCCAATGCATACAGCTGCATTTTACTGTTTTTTAATGTGCTATTAGTTCTGAGACCAGAACAGCGGTGGTTCTATAATTTACATGTCACGTGTTTTGTTTTTTTTCAATTTCTTCTTTCTTTGTTTTCAATTGACAAGAAATTAAATAATAAATAAATAATAAATAATAAATAATAAATAATGAATAATGAAAAAAAGATAATAAAGGTTTATTGAAGTATTGAATTATTGAATTATAGAAATATTGTAATATTATAACATCAATTACTTCAATTCATTTTCTTATTCCTAATATTAATCATATTCATCTAAATATTTCATCATGTTCAGCTTTGGTAATAATAATAATAATAATAATAACTCTCAACCTGCAAAAAAATCAGTTTCTTTTACATTTGGATCTGATTCAAATAATAATAATACAAATAATACAAATACAAATACAAATACAATTACAAATTCAAATAGTTTATTTAATCCAAATAAAAAAGTATCTTTTGGTACTACTCCATCTTCAACTTTTAATACAACTACAACTCCTTCAACTCCTTTAACTTTTAATACAAATTCAAATTCAAATTCAAATTCAAATACAACTTCAAATACAACTGGTTTATTTGGGAATAATAATACTAATAATAATAATAATAATACATCTGGGGGTATATTTGGTAATAAATTAAATACAAATACAAATACAAATACAAATTCAAATTCAAATTCAATTTTTGGTAATAATAATATTTCAAATACTAATACTAATAATAATACTAATAATACCTTTGGTAATAATACTTCTAATAATTTATTTGGTAATTTTTCTAATTCGTTGAATACTTATTCAAATAACACCTTAAATCCATTAAATTCAAATAATAATAATAATAATAATAATAGTAATCAATTACCTGTGATAACTTTATTAACAAGAGTAACAGATTTACCACAAAATTATCAAAATGAAATTAAAGAATTAAATAATTATATTAATAAACAATTAATAATTTATAATAATTTAAAATCAAATAATTTAAATCATAATAATTTAGTTGATTCAATTTCTATAGATTTAAAATATTTAATTTCAAATCATAAATTAATTAATAATGTTTTATTAAATGATTTAAAAAATTTAAATAATTTAAAATTAAAATTTAATAATTTAATTATAATTTGTGAAAATTTTATATCCTTAATTAATAATTTATCTTTTAATATTTTAAATAAAGATAATAAAGATAATAATAATTCAAATAATAATATTAATAATATTAATAATATTAATAATAATAATAATAAATTTATAACTTTATCTGATTCAAGTAATCCACAAAATATTTTAGATAATTTACAAAAATTATCTGATTTAATGAATCTAAATTCAAATTCAAATAATAATAATAATAATAATAATAATAATAGTAACAATAACAGTAATAATAATAATAATAATAATAATAATAAATCAAAAGATAATAATAATAAATTTTTAATTAAATTCTTTAATGATAAATTATTAGATTTTAAAACAAAATATGATACTTTAATAACTTTATTAAATGATATTGAATTATCATTTCAAGATTTAGAACAAAATACAAATAATTTATTATTAGTTACAAATGATTCAAATATTAATGAAAAAAATTTAATTAATAATTCAATTAATAATTCTATTAATAATTATAAAAATAAAATAGTTAATTTAAATTTAGATAAAATTTCAATTTTTTCAAATTTAAATATGAATAATATTAATAATAATAATAATATTAATAATAATAATAATATTAATGGTAATTTTAATGGTAATAATAATGATAATTTACAAAATTTAGTTGATGCAATTAATCAAGAATATTATTTATTTTTAGATGTATCAAATAATATTGCAGAATCTCATTATGAAATTAAAAATTTAATTTCATAATTTCATAATTTCCTAGTAAGTAAATAAATAATAGATAAATAATATCATATAATATCATATAATATAATATAATATAAAATATAATATATAGATATAAAATTAATCAGAATCAGAATCTAAATTTTGAAAATTTTTAGAATATTTTATTTGTTCATTTTCAATTATATCTCTTTGTTTTTTTAAATATTTTTCTTCAAAACCATTTGATCTATCTATACCATCCCATCTATAACCTGCAATGATATTAAATCTATTTACAGTTGATGGACCTTTATTATATAATTTTCTACCAGTTATTGAAATAAATTTATTATTTCTTTTATTTAAATTATTTTCAATATCTTCATTATTATTGGAAATTATATTTATTGGATCATCTTCTAAAATTAATTCATTTTTTTTAACTTCTTTTTCAAAATTTCCAAATTTTTCAGTTTTTTGAAATCTTATTACTGAATCTTCATTGAATGGTATTGGATCTAAATCTTCATCATAAGTATATTGAAGATTATCTTTAGAATTATCTTTTTTTATATCATTTTTATTTAAAATTTCATTATCTAAATCAGAATTTATTATTCTTCCATTTTGATCTCTGAATATTGTTTTTTGATTATTAAATTCTTTTTGTTCATTATTTATAATTTTATTTAATAATTCATTTGTCGCTATTTTTTTCCAAATTTTTTTTTTATCATAATTTTTATTAGTATTTTCATTTCTATCAATTTCAAATTGTTTATTTATAGAATAATTTGATTTATTTATTATTGAATTAGAATTTAAATTTGAAGTTATATCATTATCATCAATTATTAAAGTTGTTGACTTTGATAAATTTTTATTTTTATTTTTATTTTTATTTTTATTTTTATCTGAATCATGTTTCTTTATTGATTTTGAATTTGATTTCTTTGATTTTTTATTACTGGTATTGGTAAGATAATTTTTGTTTAAATAGTCGTTTAAATTACCCATTTCAAAATATATTTCAAGTTTTAATAATGTGATTTGAATAAAATAGTAATTATAAAATATTATTGCATTGTTATCAGATATTCATTATTTATTCATTATTTATTATTCTTTATTATTCTTTATTCTTTATTCACTTCTTTCTTTCAGTTTGTTTTGAAGTTGAAATTGAAATCGGATTGGATCCGTCGCGGTGGTTTCTCGGCTCTGCAAAACAAAAAAAAACAAAAAATGAAAGAAAAGAAAAGAAATAAACAAATAAAAGAAGAAGAAGAAGAAGAAGAAGAAGAAAGTGATTGATGATTGATTGATTGGTATTAAGAGAAGAGAAGAGAAGAGAGAGAATCAAGACAAGATTGAAGGAGTAAGTGATGGTTTGCAGAAAGATCAAGTTGAAGCTTCCTGGGAAGAGAGATGAAGATGAATCTGATCCAAGTTCAAGAGAGGTGAATGATAAAAGCATCAATGTCAAAAGTAATGAAAAGAATAATGAAAAGAATAAAAAGAATCAATTAGATATCATAATAAAGAATGATGAGAAGATAAGGAAGAAGTTCATCAATTCAGATATTTATGAAAATGATAAATATAAAGGAATTCAATTGAATATAGAAAAAAATAAAAGTATCAGTAACATTGATATTAGTAATAAAATCACTGATTTTACAAATAAATCAAGTATTAAGAAAGTTATAAAAGTTTTAAATATAAGTGAAGAAAAGTTTGAAGAAACTAAATTAAAATTTTTTAAAACAAGTTCAAGTTCTAGTTCTAGTAACACTAATAATCTTAAAGATAAAGATAAAGATAAAGATAAAGATAAAAGGAATAATAAATTAAATGAAGTTTATAATAAATTAAATTATTCAAATAAATATAATTTAAATTTTGATGATGATATTAAAAAACGTAAAGAAATTGAAGATAAATTTCAATTAATTAAACCAAAATATTGTAAAAAAAAAAGGAAATTAAATTTTAATAAAGAAAATAAATTAACAAAATATGATAATAAGAAATATATTAAAATTTTTTTAAATATTTTTGAAAAAATTTTAAAAGAAATTAATTTATTAAAATTTAATAAAATTAAAAATTTTGAAATTTATAAAATTGAAAAAATTTTTAAAAATTATTTAATTAAAAAAAATGAAGAATTATGTTATATAATTTTAATAATTGTTAAATTATTATATGAAATGAATGAAAATTTTAAAAAAAATTTTGAAATTTATAAATCTATGAATGATTTTAATATTAATGAAGAAGAAGAAAATGAAAAAGAAAATGAAATTAATAAAGAACTAAAAATTGATAAAAGTTTAAATTATATTTATAATTATTTAAGTGATTTAAATTTTAATGAAGAAAAATTATCATTATGTAAGATACTTAAAATAGATTATTCATTTTTATTTAATGTTAAATGTTTTAATAATAATAAATTTGAATTAATTGATGAATTAAATATCAAAGAAGATATTAAAGATATTAAAGATATTAAAGATATTGAAGAAATCAAAGAAGAAGAAGAAGAAGAACAACAACAACAAGATATTAATATTGTTAATGAAGAACTTGAAAAAAAGATTTTTGAAGATATTAAAAGAATTGAAAATCTTGAGAATCTTGAAAGAGTAAATGAAGTTGTTAATGAAGATAATAATAATAATAATAATAATAATTTAAGTAATTTAAGTAATTTTAATATTTTTAATAATATTGAAAATAATTTTTCATTAAATTATAATAATTTAGAAGAATTTAATTTAGATATAAATTTTGATGATTATAATAATTATAATAATTTTAATCCTATAAAGATTGAAAATACAATGGATTATGAAGGTAGTATGAATAATAATGAACTTAAGAATAAGAAAAAAACCAAGAAGAATATTGAAAATAAAAATGTAATAAAGAATAATACTAAAGATAATGAGGATACTAAAGATACTAAAGATACTAAAGATAATGAAGATATTGAAATGAAGAGAAAACTTGAAGAAATTAATAAAGAATATTTAAAAATTGAATCATTACATAAAAATTTCAAATATTTATTATCAGATTATAATAAAGAAAAATTAAAAAATTCAAATAATGTTAAAATTTTTGAAAATAAAAATCAAGATGAATATGAATATCAAGGAAGAATTGATGTTCGAAAGAATAGTAAATTGGTGAAGATTGATAAAAATTGATAATATTTAATAAGAATCAATAAGAACTTCAGTTGGAAAGCCAAAAAAGAATTGAAATGGCTGTGACCAATTCTAAATTCATGATTTAGAATCAATCACAAAATGAAATAAAATGAAATAAAATGAAATAAAATGAAATAAAATGAAATAAAATAAATAAAGTTTCAGCGAGGCCCAAAACGGAAATGGAAATAAACGCACTTTCCCACGCTGTTTGGCACGCACGTCTGCACGCACTTTCTCACGCACTTCACGCGCCGCGATATCCGCTGTAACCAGCCCCCTTTCAGTATCCGCCCTTTCTCCTTCCTTGCCCGGTGGCGGTGCCCTGCCTCGTCCAACATTTCTCAGTTCAACAATTTCTGCTTTCTTTTTCTGCTTTCTTTTTCTGCTTTGCCATTTGATAACAGAACAAAACAAAGAAATAAAATAAACATGTAAAATCTGGGGATTCTGCTGCGAATCAAAAGCTTTTATTCTTATTCAATTCACTCCATCATTCTTGAATCATATTCATTTTGATTTTGGTTTTGATTCTGGTTTCAATTGAAGTGAATTGTATTTGGATTACATTTATTATATTATTATTCTCTGAATCCTATCCTATCTTATCTTATCCTGTCATATTATATCATATCCTATTATATATCCTTTATTGAATATTAAATAATTTATTCTTTTAAAAATACTTATTTTATATTCTTAATAAGTGAATAAAGGTTTAAATTATATTTCTTTATTCATTTAATTCTAAAATGGATAATCAAGATAAATCTCAAATAGATTTAAAAGATAAATCTCAAATAGATTCAAATGATAAAAATGAAGATAAAAATGAAGATAAAAATGAAGAAAAAATAAAATTAAATAATTATAAACAACCAACAAAATTTGAATTACTTTCTTATGATTTTTTTCTTTGGTTATTATCTTGTATATTTGATTGTTTCTTTAGAGAAATTAGACCAAGAGGTGCTTTTAGAGTTCCAAAAAATGGTCCATTAATTTTTGTTGCTGCTCCTCATGCAAATCAATTTGTTGATCCAATAATTTTAATGGGTCAAGTTAAAAAAAATTGTAATAGAAGAGTAAGTTTTTTAATTGCTGCAAAATCTTTAAAAAGATTAATTGTTGGTTTTTTAGCAAGATCATGTCTTGCAATTGGTGTTAATAGACCACAAGATGATTTAAAATTAACTTATGGTAAAATTATTATAAAAGATTTAAAAAATAATCCAACTTTAATATCTGGTATAAATACTAATTTTACAAAACAATGTTCTATAAAAGGTTTAATTGGTTTACCAAATTCTTTAGGTAATGTTGAAATTTTAAAAATTTTAAATGATAATGAATTAATAATTAAAAAAGAATTTAATTTAAATTCAAATGATTTAAAAAAAAATATAAAAATTAAAAATTTATTAATTAAAGGTACAATTTTTAAAATTGCAAAAAAAATTAATCAAAAAAATGTTTATAATAAAGTTTTTAATCATCTTTTAAATGGTAATTGTATTGGTATATTTCCTGAAGGTGGTTCTCATGATAGAACAAATTTATTACCTTTAAAAGCTGGTGTTGCAATTATGGCTTTAGGTGCAATGTCTGAAAATAAAAATTGTAATGTAAAAATTATACCATGTGGTATGAATTATTTTCATCCACATAAATATAGATCAAGAGCTGTTGTAGAATTTGGTCATCCAATTGAATTACCAAAAAATTTAATTAATTTATATAAAAAAAATGATGGAATTTCTCATAAAGATGCAATTAAAAAATCTTTAGAAATTATTTCAAATGGTTTAAAATCTGTTACTGTTACTTGTCCAGATTATGAAACTTTAATGGTTATACAAACTGCAAGAAGATTATATTCAAATAATTTTGCAAATAAATTACCTTTACCATTAATAATTGAATTAAATAGAAGATTAGTTAATGGTTATGATCATTTTAAAGATTTAAAAGATGTTCAAATTTTAAAAAAAAAAATTTTATCATATAATAATGCTTTAAATCATTTACATATACCTGATCATTTAGTTGAAGATGCAAAAATTGATATACCAAAAAATATTTCAATTTTAATTTATAAATCAATTAAATTATTTTTTTTAAGTATTTTAGCATTACCTGGTACAATTTTATTTTCACCAGTTTTTATTGCAACAAAAAAAATTTCAAAAAAAAAAGCAAAAGAAGCTTTAAAATCTTCAACTGTTAAAATTAAAGCAAATGATGTTGTTGCAACTTGGAAAATTCTAGTTTCTATGGTTTTTGCACCATTATTATATATATTTTATTCTTCAATTATTACTTGGTATTGTTATAAATATTATGAAAATTATTTTAAAAATTGGAAATTATCTTTACTTTTTTTTTCAATATATTTATTTTCTGCAACTTTAACTTATGCAGCTTTAATAATTGGTGATCAAGGTATGGATTTATTTAAATCTTTAAAACCATTATATATATCAATAATTGATCCAATTGAATTAAATAATTTAAAATTAAATAGAAAAAAATTATCAATTGAAATTACAGAATTAATTAATAAAATTGGACCTGAATTATATCCAGATTTTAATTTATTAGAATCAAAAGATAAATATAATTATAATTATAATTATAGTAATAAAATTTTAGATTCAGATGAAGAAGAAGATTTTAAAACTCAAGAATTAAGAAAAAGAAGAAAATTTGAAAAAAAATTAAAAAAAGATAAAAATTTTAATGATAATGAATCTTGTACAACATCAACATTAAGTGATGAAGAACATTCAGAAGGAGTATTTAGTTCATTAACTGGAGAATCATCAGATGGACTTTCAAGAGTTAATTCAATTAATTCAATCTCAGAAGTACCAATATTTAGTAATATAAGTAATTCAAATTCAACAATTGATAATAATGATAATGATAATGATAATGATAATAATAAAAAGGAATTCATGAGTAAAATATCTTCTGCCTTTTTCAAAAGAAATAATGAAAGAGAAGGAGATAATTATGATGATGCTTATTAAATGATAAATTTTATTTTATTCTATTTTTTTTTTTTTTCTATCAGTTACTTTTCAATATTCTTTTGATTCTTTTGATTCTTTTGATTCATCTATTTGGGTTATTATTTATTCATTCTTCAATCATTCAATCATTTTATCATTTTATCATTTTGTCATTTAGTTATTCAGTTATTCAGTTATTCAGTTATTCAGTTATTCAAGTTTTAAGTATATATGTAATTTTTTTTTATCTCCATTCCAATTATTATTTATCAATGTATTCATTAAAGATATATATATATATATATATATACTGTATATATGTATTTGTATATATATTGCTAAAAATTTATAGCCCTTTTTTTATATATAATTTTTTATATAATTTTGAATAAAATCATTATTTTTTTTTTTAATCATTATTTATTTTCATTATTACTTGTACAGTTCAATTTTTTATATATTAATATGATTTCTTATAAAATTATATTCCCATGGAGGAGATAATGGAAAAAAATTATGAATTTTTGGAAATACATCATTAAAATAAAAAAAAATATGACCAATAATAATATCAACTAAAGCACCTTTAATTGGAATATTTAAAAATAAATGATTTAAACCTGCATAAAAAAATGGTAAATAAGCTGCACTAAATTGTAAAACACCTAATACAGAAATTTTAATATTTGAATTTTGTCTTGACCAAATATAAACTATAGCTTCTTGTAATTTTGGACCAAGCATTGGTAATGGATAAATAAAATTTGAATAAATTATTAAAAAAATTGAATTTATAAATAATAACCAAATATAATTTTTTGAATTTGAAATATTTTCTTCTAAAGATCTTGAATAACGTATCATGAAAAATAAAAGAAAGAATAAATCGAAATTTAATGGACCAAAATAAAAAAAAGTTGTTAAAATTCTCCAATATTGATGATTTTTAAATACAGAATCATGAGAAAAAAATAAATCTATATCCTTTATCATTCCATAATTTTCTAATATTGATGTTAGTATTATTCCAAGAGTCCAAAATCTTGTTACTGGAGGCACCTCAGTTATCAATTCAAAGGGTATTCTATCCATTATGTAGTTATTGTATTTGTTATTGATTGTTATATATATTCTATTCAATATCTATCCTTTGTATCCTTTATTTGTTTATATCCTTTATTTGTTTATATCCTTCATCTATTCTTATATTTATTCTTATATTTATTCTTTATTCTTTTGCCAGCGAGACCGGAGAGGAGAACCGCAGTTCTGGCGTCGAGGTTCCTTTGTTTTCTGAATTTGCCTCTTTTTCAAAATTGATTCTTTGTTCTTTGTTATCTTCTTTGTTATTTGTTATCTTCTTTGTTATCTTCTTTGTTTATCAGATGAATATATCAAATAGATATATAAACAATCATATAAATACATCAGGAATTCTTCAAGAACTTATCAAGAACTTATCAAGAACTTATCAAGAAAGATATAAAACATATTCGATTGTTATTTAGATTAATCTCGTTGTTATTTCTTTCACGGTTATAATTTGAATCTGAAATCTGACTTCATTTTTATTATATTTCAATCAGCGCTACAACCATTCAATCAATCAATCAATTGATAATCATGGAACCAAGTAAACATTTAGATATTGAATCCAATGACTTTAATAAAGATCAAAATGAATCAAATAATGAATTAAATAATGAATTAAGTAATGAAAGAAATATTGGATTAAGTATGAATTTAAATAATTTAAATTTACTGAAATCAGAATGGACAGAATCCAATGAAAAAATTTTAAAAGGACCATTTAATTATTTATTTTCACATCCTGGTAAAGAATTTAGAAAATTTATGGTTGAATCATTTAATAAAATTTTAAATGTATCTAAAAATGATATAAAAATAATTGAAGAAATTATTGATATTTTACATTGTTCAAGTTTATTAATTGATGATGTTGAAGATAATGCAGAATTAAGAAGAGGTTCACCAGCTGCTCATAAAATTTATGGTATACCATTTACAATAAATTCAGGTAATTATATGTATTTTAAAGCATTTGAATTAATAAATAAATTAAATTCAAAAAATAATAATCAAATTAAAGAAAATTTTAAAATTTTTAATCAAGAAATGATTAATTTACATAGAGGTCAAGGTATTGAATTATATTGGAGAGATTCATTAAAATGTCCAAATGAAAAAGATTATTGTGATATGGTGATGAATAAAACTGGTGGATTATTTAGATTATCAATTAGATTAATGATTAATAATTCAAATAATCCTTTAATTAATAATTATAATAAAGAAAATAATAATTGTTTAAATGATTTAATTATTAAATTAATTAATTTAATGGGAATTATTTATCAAATTAAAGATGATTATCTTAATTTACAAGATAATAATTATAAAGAAAATAAAGGATTTTGTGAAGATATTACTGAAGGTAAATTTTCATTTTTAATATTACATGGAATTTTATTTGATTTAAATAATAATGAAATTTTAAATATTTTAAAAAAAAATACAAAAGATAATAATTTAAAAAATTATATTTTATTTTATTTAAAAAATATTTCAAATTCTTTTAATTATTGTAAATTAACTTTATTAAAATTAAAAGAAATAGCAATTGAGATTATTAAAGAAATTGAAAATAATATAATTAAATTTAATAAATTTAATAATATTAAAAATATTAAAAATATGGAATTAATTACTGGAGATTTATATTTAATTATAAATAAATTAGGTGATGTTTAATAAATTTTTTACTTTTACTTGTTCTTGTGCTATACATAATATTTCATTTCTTCTTACTTATTTTTTTGCTTTCCTTTTGCTTTTCTTTTGCATATCTTTTTTTGCTTCATATTTCTCTTTAATGAGTTTATCATTTTTATCATTTTTATCATTTTCTTAATGACTAACTTATAATTATATATTATATTATTTACTAATGAAATAAATATTTAATCGCATTTACATATACAGTATATATAATACAATTTGCGTATTAGTAATAGTAATAGTAATAGTGTTAAACTGTAGTGTAAGATTAACTCCCGGTGGCCAAGCTGGCTAAGGCGCGAGACTGTAAAAGTTTCACTTTGTGAAAAACAAAGTAAAAGTAAAAGTAATTTATATTTATATTAAATGGTAAATTATTAGAGTAATCTTGAGATCGGGTGTTCGACTCACCCCCGGGAGAATTCTTTTTTTATTATATATTATTATTGTAATTGTAATTATAATTATTATTGTAATTGTAATTATAATTATAATTATAATTGACTCTAGAAGAGTATTGTAATTGCATATATATATTATATGTTGTATGATTTAATATATAAATATATAAATATATAAATATATAAATATATAAATATATAAAGAGGGAGAAAGAGAATAGTTATTAAATATAAACAAATACAAATACAAATACAAATATAAATACAAATACAAATACAAATACAAATACAAATACAAATTTAATCAATTAAATATATATATAATCAATTATAATCAATTATAATTTTTATAATTTTTATAAATTATATAAAATGTTAAATGATAATAAAGGTAAAGAATATTATGATAATTTAAAAACATTGAAAGAAACAAATGGAAATAATAAACATGGAGAAGGTGAAGAAATAAAGAAAGTAGATGAAGATGGTAATGGTAATGGTAATGGTAATGAAGATGAAGATGAAGGTGGTTATGAAAATGATGGTGATGATGGTGATGATGGTGATGGAGAATATGAATATGAATATGATAATGATAATGAATATGAATATGATAATGATTGCGATGATTGTGGTGATGATATTATTGATCAGATCTTAGAACATAATGGATGTAAATGATTGTCATTATTGTATTATTATTATACTCTTCATACTCTTTATATACTCTTTATATACTCTTTATATAATATAATATAATATCATAATATCGTATTATTTTACTGTAATGTTAACCCTTTGACTACTTTTAGTACTGATGCTGTAGGCGAGCACCAGAAATGAGTGTAAAGTGTAAAGACTAAAGACTAAAGACTAAAGACTAAAGAATAAAGACTAAAGAATAACAGTAAGCTCCATGGCACTGGATCTAATTCCCTTATCTTGTCCTAGTTTGAGCTCCTGTCCTGTCCTGCCCTTTTTGTCCGTGATAAACAAGCAAACCATCCTAAATAGAACTCTCACATTCTCACATTCTCACATTCTCACATTCTCACATTCTCACGTGCTCACATTCTCACGTGCTCTTTTCCGCGCGGTGTTTCTCATTTCTTATTCCTTTTCGGTCTTGTTCCATGTTTCCGCGTGCGGGTCTCGACCAAAGTTCTTCAGCTGACACTCGTCACCTTGCACCCGTCACAAGGTGTAATCAACTGATGGCACAGTCACGTGGCTTCCCTCCTTTACCCTTTTTTACTCTTCTTTACTCTTTCTCTGCACCGCCACGGAAAAACCCCAAAGCCAAGCGACTACCACTACTCTCACTACTCTCCCTCTTCTTCTTCTCTTTTGCCGCTGTCACTGTTTTATTATTATTTTATTATTTTATTATTTTATTATTTTATTATTTTTATTAATCTATCATCTTCACTCTTAACTACTCTTAACTACTATGAAAATGACTGATTATCGATAAGAAATTATGAAATGAAATTATTCAGTTAATAAATAAATATATATATATATATATATATAAGAAAGATACTCGCTAATGAAGTTTTCATTCTTTCTTTCTTTCTCTAATATTTATATCATATTATATCAATAAATACTAACATAATATAATATCAAAATGTTTAATTCAAATAAATTATTATTTAATTCATTAATTAAAAATCAAATAAATAAAAATATAAATTATAATTCAATTTATAAAATTAATTCAAATTATTTATTAAATAATTATAATAAAAAATATTTCTCAAATTCAAGCGCCAATACAAATTCAAATACAAATTCAAATTCAAATTCAAACTCTGACGCCAATACAAATAATAAATCAAATAATAAATCAAATAATAAATCAATTTTTAAAAAATTTATTAAAATTACTTGGAATTTAACATGGTTTTCATCTTTATTAACTTTATCATATATTACATATTCAATATATATTGAAAATAATCCAATAAAAAAACAAATAAATCATTCAATTGAAAAAAAAAATTTATTAATTTTAGGTTCTGGTTGGAGTTCAATTTCATTATTAAAAAATTTAGATACTTCTTTATATAATGTTACAATTATAAGTCCAAGAGATTATTTTTTATTTACTCCATTATTACCTTCTGTACCAACAGGAACTTTAGAATTAAAATCTATAATTGAACCTATAAGATCAATGATTAAAAGAACAAAAGGTATTGTAAATTATTTAGAAGCTGAAGTTATAGATATTGATCCAATTAATAATAATATTAAATTTAAACCTATTGATAATCAATCTAATCACTCTAATATTAATAATACTTTAAATTATGATTATTTAGTTATTGGTGTTGGTGCAAAAATTAATACTTTTGGTATACCTGGTGTTAATGAAAATGCATGTTTTTTAAAAGAAGGTAGTGATACTTCAAAAATTAGAAAAAATTTATTAAATTGTATAGAAACTGCAACTTTATTACCAATTAATGATCCTGAAAGAAAAAAATTATTATCTTTTGTTGTTGTTGGTGGTGGTCCAACTGGTGTTGAATTAGTTGGTGAATTACAAGATTATATTAATAATGATATAAAAAAATGGATGCCTAATATTTTTAATGAAATTAATATAACTTTAATTGAAGCTTTACCAAATATTTTAAATTCTTTTGATAAAAAATTAATAAATTATGCTGAAAATATTTTAAATGAAAATAATTCTAAAATTAATTTAAATTTAAATTCAATGGTACAATTAGTTGATAAAAATTTTATTTATACAAAAGTTAAAAATATTAATAATAATAATAATAATGATATTACTTTTAAAAAATCAAAATTACCATATGGTATTTTAATTTGGGCAACAGGTAATGGTCAAAGAGATTTAATATTAAATTTAATTAATAAAATTCCAATTCAAACTTCAAAAAGAGGTTTATTAATTGATCAATATTTAAAAATTAATGGTAGTGATAATATTTTTGCTTTAGGTGATTGTACTTTTACAAAAAATCCTCCAACTGCTCAAGTTGCTTATCAACAAGGTATTTATTTAGCTGATTATTTAAAAAAATTAGCAAAAATTGAAATTATTAAAAAAAATTTAATTCATGAAAAGTTAAACCTTACTGAAAATAATAATAATAATAATAATGACAAAAAAATTAAAAATTTAGAAAATAATTTAAAATTTTTACATAATAATATTAAACCTTTTAATTATATTCATCTTGGTTCTTTAGCTTATATTGGTTCTGATAAAGCAATTGCAGATTTAAATTGGAATGATTGGCAAAAAATTTCAACTGGTGGTATTATGACTTTTGTATTTTGGAGAACTGCTTATGTTTCAATGTGTTTAAGTATGAAAAATAAAGTTTATGTTTGTTTAGATTGGTTTAAAGTTGGTTTATTTGGTAGAGATTTAAATACAAAAGATCAATAATTACACTCTTACTCTTACACTCTTACTTTCACTCTTTCTCAATTACTCAATCACTCAATCACTTATTCATTCTATATTCTATATTATTAAACTTTAATTTATTTACTTATTCATTTACTTATTCATTTATTTACTTGATCATTTATTATCATATTTAACTAACTAACTTTCAATTGAAAAAGTATCAAAAAATGTAAATTTAATTAAAATTGCAAAAATTAATTGTACAATTCCAATAAATCCAAGTATAAAATATCCAATTTTATAATCACTTATACCTTCAATAGAATTATTATTATTTAAATCAATATTTTTTTTTAAAATTGGTAAAAAAATAAAATATAAATTTATAAATGATAATAAATATCCAATAATTATAAAAATCCAAATTAAAATATTTTCTAAAAAATTAAATTTTAAATTTATTAAAAAAATTTTTAAAAAATTTAATATTGATGATGGTATCCAAACAAAATTTGAATATCCAAAAATTTCAATAATTTTTATTGGTCTTAAAAATTTTTTAAATTTTAAATAATATTTTGAGAAAAAATATATTATTAATGGTATTATAATTGTATATGAATAAATTAATGTTAATGAATTTGATAAATTTATAAATGTATCATTATATTCTTTATTATCATTATCATCATTTGAGGAACCTTCATTATTATTATTATTATTATTATTATTATAATTTATACCATTTTTAATAAAATTAAAAAGTAAATGACTACCACTTGAACTAAAAAATAAAATAAATGAAATTGTACCTGCAATCCAAATTGGACCATATAATTCACCTAAATCATCTTCAATTTCCATATTAATATTATTATTATTATTAAAATTATTTAAATAATTTGGATTTTTATTCTTTGATAAACTAATTTTATAATTTTGAATAAAATTTAAATAAATTAAAATTTTTTTAAAAAAAAATTTTGTATTTATATTAAAATACTTTCTATAATGATTTATTTGAAAAATTGATGAATTATCATTTGAATTTAAATTAGATAATGGTGATTGAGATTGTGATTGAGATTGATTATTATTTATTGAACCTGAAGGTAATTCAAATCTTGCATGATCTGTAAATAAATAATCATCAGTATTTGAATCAACTAGCTCAACTTTTTTTTTATTATTATTATTTTTGTTATCAAATATATTTGTTGAAGATGATATATCAGCATCTATAGTATTAGAACCATTTGAATTATTATTAATTGAATCAAAATCAGATAATAAATTTGATTTAGAAGAATTTAAATTACTCTTGTTGTTATTAATATTGTTATTGGTATTATTATTGTTATTAAAAATGGATGAATCATCATCAGCATCTATCAATTTATCATATTTTTGACCGGCCATTAGGAAATTGTTTTAAATAAAGAATATTACTTATCTTTATTGATTATTAAATTGATTTATTAATGAATCAATTGAATAATTTAATTGTTATTATTATACATTTATTTATTTCCTCTGAGATTTATAAAATGATAAAACGTTTAAGTTATTGGATTTATCACTGTAAAAGGGTAAACGGATTATCTGTCAAGTATAACTGCGAATATAAAACACACGGATGAGTAATTGCTGAGTCATCCTTTTTTAACTTTTAACCAGCCACTAGTTTTTTTTTATTTTATTTGTGGCTGTATTTAATTGTGGCAATTTTTTTTTAATTTCTGCGCGATTTTCAAATTGTGCAGCTACAAACATCAGGAATAATTTTGTATGTGCTGTGATGTTTGTCGGACAAGCAGTGCATGCGTGTGCACCGGTACCCGTGTTTGTGGCTTGGGATTCTTGGCATTGGCTTTGAATATGTGGACTGTCGCCGGTTTTGGGGGTCTGGAAAAGATTAACAAAGAAGACAAAGAAAAACAAGATTTTGAATCTCCAACAGAACCACAAGAAAGAATGTTGAAAGAATCAATCAATAAATAAATAAATAAATAAATAAATAAATAAATAAATAAATAAATAAGTCAATTGAGTCAGTTGTCTTGAAGAAGGTTTTCTTGAGTAACTGGTCTAGTAATGCCATAAGTTTCAGCTTTTGTTTTCAACTTTGGGATAATCAAATTCTTGTCAATGGCATATGATTGAATCTTACCACCATTTTGAGAATTAGAGATAATCTTTTTGGTGTAAATTATCTCAAAAATAAATAATTGAATGAATATTTTGAATATTTCAGTATAAATTTTGTAAGATGAGGCGAGTCTTGGCTTGTTGTTATTTCTTTCTTTCTTATTCACTCAATAATGGATAATAAATAATAGATTGTTTTGTTGAATTGAATTGAATCATTAATTGAATTGAAATAAAGATGATATTGAGAATATTGAAGAAACAATTAAATATTCAATCAGTACAATACGTACTAATTGACTGAATGTGAAAACGCACTTATTTCTAACCTTAGAAATAATTTTTCATTTCATTTTCATTTCTTTCAAGTATGTGCAACGTATGTTTACTCATTTGAATTTCTCTTTAATCTAAGATTTAACTTACCAAAATTATTATTATTCATTCTTCATTCTCAGATTCCTAATTTCTAGTTTCTTAATACTTATTTCTTATTTTCAATAGTTTTAGATCCCTTTTATTATTTATACTCTATTTATTCCTTTGTTATTTCTTTTTATTCTTCTTTTACTTTCATTCTTATTCTTTTTAATATTAGTATAAGTATTTTACTTTATCAATTCAACTTTCGTTAATTCAAAATCAAATTAATAAAATTTATTATTTCTTCAGCTTTGTAATTATATTATTCTTTCGTTTTTATCTAACTACAATATTTTATAATAGTCGTTCAAATAATATTTAATAAAACTAATAGTAAGTAAAAAACTTTTTTAATTATTGAATACTATTTACAATTCCAAGCCTCTATTTATATAAACTATGAAATCTAGACTTATTTTAAAATAATATAAATAGAATTACAATTTACTAACTATTTTCATAATTAATAATCATTACAGAATCTAAAGAATCTAAAGAATCTTCAATCAATCCACAATCAACTAATCAATTAATAAATAATAATTAAATTTGACAATATTTAAAATAATTTAAAATTAAAATGTCTGGCTCCTCTTCTGCTTCTTCAAGATCTTCAAGATCTTCTTCTGATGCTGCTCCACCTCCACAAGGTCCTCCTCCTCCAGCTCAAGCTCCTGTTGCTGCTCCTGTTCATTCCAGATCTTCTTCTGATGCTGGTCCTGCTCCAGCTCCTGGTCAACCTGCTCCTCCTCATGAAGATGATGGATGTTGTGGTTGTGTAATTATGTAATCAATTAATCAAATAATCAGATTATATGATTTTGTAGTATTTCTCCAAATATATATTTAAAATCTAATTTCATAATAATCTTAATTCAAATAATATATATATAATATACATTTATATATAAATACTATATCTTACAGTAGTATATTTATTTATTAAAGTTTCTTTTTAAAAATTAGTTCATTAACTAATCATTATAATTTTATTCATTTTCTTGAAATTAACCATTAACACTACATTCTGAGTTTATATATTCTTACTTTATAAAGCATAGACCCTGAATTTATTAAACTTATTAAATTTATTCTAAATTTAATTTTTAAATAAAATATTTCTATTTAAAGCTAGTTAAGTCAAGTTGAAGCAAAAACTTGAACCTTCGAACCAAAAAAGTATCCAATTAAATTACATTACCATATTGAAACTCATATATTACATTTTAATCTTTATTAACTATTTATTATATCCAATAAAATCACCAAAATCACATTATAATTTTAATCAATATAATCATCATTATCATCAGCTTGATTGTAAATAAATAATATATTTTAAGTACTGTAATAATAAAACATTTTATCAAACTTCTTTAACACTTTTAGTTGTACCTTAATAATGCAGAAGCTTTTCAGAGACCACGTTTACGGCTATCCTTTTTGTAAATAAAACAAAAAATTAAAAAGACCTATCATTAAAAAGTTTCAAATCCAATAAAAATCCAATAAATGTAAAATTGAAAATATTTGACTTCAAAACGAGAAACCAAAAAGCAAGTTACAGCTACGTATCAAGAAAAAAAAAAAACATACTGGAGTTCATTCTAACAAAATTATTTTTGAACATAGATACGAATTTTTAGTAACTGAACGTAAAATTAGAAAGAAAAGTTAAAAAAAAATTAGACCATTGTGCAAAGTCAAAATCATTCAATTCAATTTTCCCAATAAAAACATTAAATCTTGAAGTAATTTAAAGCAGTTTCATCTCACTTAAAATTAACGTAATTAACAAAAAAATTTTCATATAAATCAGAACCGAATTAATGAACTTTAAAAATTTATTAAAAGATTGAATCATACCAGACCAAAATTAAAACAAGGAACTAACATCAATATAAAAATTGAAAAAAATGAAAACACCAAATTAAGTGAAACCACTGAACCTATTAGGAAAATAACATTCAATAAATGCTCTAATTTTTTAATCACTTATCATCGGAGTAAAAAAAATTGAACGTAATTCATAAAATTAGTGAAATCCATTGAATTCTCCAAACTTTCATAATTCAAATTTCATTCAATTAAAATCTCATAAAAAATAAATTGAAAAATAGCATAAACCTTATAAAGTGGCTGCATACAATCAAAGACAACTAAGCATCAATTGGAAAATCTCAGAATTATTGAAATTAAAAGAAAGTAATCGTAGAAATTTCTGGTAACTCGTTAATTTCGATAATTAAATTTTTGCAAGGTATTTGTAATAGTTATGAAAAATCCATCATAGAATATTTTTTACTTACACGCTGCTGCAAGTCAATTCAGTCACTCTCAGAAGTCCATTCAATTCACATCACTAAACCTACAAAACTACCACAATGACTGAACTGTCCCAGAAATTTAATTGAAAAAAGGTTATCAGGATTCCCAACAGATATTAATTTCCTGTTTACAACCGAGTAACTCTATAACTATCTGGTTGAATGAGCGAGAAATGCGGTTTGTACTAATCAATTTTCTTCCACTTTAGCCTGCACCCAAAATAATATTTCTGCATTTCTATTCCAATTCTCATAAAGTTTCTTATTGATCAGTGCGCAAATAAATAATGGTTTA
>BCKQ01000004.1:1015588-1044433 GCA_001600695.1 Ascoidea asiatica | reverse complement strand
ATGATAAAAGGTAAACGATTAAAAGAAAAGTGTAATAAATTTCTGGGTGGTAAATCTGAAAGAGAATTGAATTTAAACCATTATTTATTTGCGCAGTGATCAATAAGAAACTTTATGAGAATTGGAATAGAAATGCAGAAATATTATTTTGGATGCAGGCTAAAGTGGAAGAAAATTGATTAGTACAAACCGCATTTTTCGCTCATTCAACCAGATAGTTATAGAGTTACTCGGTTGTAAACAGGAAATTAATATCTGTTAGGAATCCTGATAGCTTTTTTTTCAACTAAATTTTGGGACAGTTTAGTCATTGTGGTAGTTTTGTGGGTTTAGTGGTGAGAATCGAATGGACTTCTGAGAGTGACTGAATTGACTTGCAGTAGCGTGTAAGTAAAAAATATTCTATGATGGATTTTTCGTAACTATTACAAATATCTTGCAAGAATCTTGTTATCGAAATTAACGAGTTATCAGCTGTTTATACACATACTTTCTTTTAATCTCAGTAATTCTGAGATTTTCCAATTGATGCTTAGTTGTCTTTGATTGCACGCAGCCACTTTATAAGGTTTATGCTATTTTTCAATTTATTTTTTATGAGATTTTCTTAAGCAAAGTTTGAGTTATGAAAGTTTGGAGAATTTAATGGATTTCACTAATTTCATTAATTGCAATTGAAACTTTTACTCCGATGATAAGTGATTAAAAAATTAGAGCATTTATTGAATGTTATTTTCCTAATAGGTTCAGTGGTTTCACTTAATTTGGTGTTTTGTCTTTTTCAGTTATATCAATTATCTGAATGTCTTTTTTCATTTCTCTCAGGCAAGAATCACTTATTGGAAAGTTTCTTTGATTTCTACATGTTCACTCCTGAATGGTGTTCGTTTCATCAACTGTACATGAAAAATATGCTTTTCAGTGCATGGAGATTTACTACTATTATTGGGAAATCTGAATTGAAATCTTATTACTTTAATAATGGTGTAATTTGTTTTAACTTTGCTTGTTAATTTCATGTTTTATTTCGAAGATACTCGTATCTCTTCAAAATCAATTTCGGTACTGAAATCTCGAAAAAATTTTCTTGATTCATAAATGTAACATATTAAATTAATTTTTAATTTATTCACAATTACCAATTAATATCCCTTTCATTAATTGTATTTTTTTTCAAGTTATTTTTTTTTTCTAGTTGCATTAACTTATTTGTTGTATTATTCGTTTCAATTTCCAACATATTTGTTTAATTGAAATTTAATTTGTTCAGCTTGATAGTTTTAATTTCTGAAATTCTGAGTTTTTAATATTTGATTTTACTGCAAAAAAGTAGTACCGTAATCATGGTCTCAGTTTCGATGGTGAAATATTTTTTACAGAAACTGCCTGAATAAAATATTTAGCATTAAAAGTATTTCATTAAATTGAATTTTCTATTAAATTAAATATTGTGTATAAATAATAATTAGACCAGTGGAAATGGTTATTGTGATGAATTAGATTTGATGATATTGGTGTAGTTGAATTCAAATGTGGCATATATCATGAAAATTTTGAAATTAATTTGATTAATTATTTTTGCTGTTGAAGTACATAATTATAATTGAAGAAAATTCAGCAAGGGTTTTCTAAATCATGTCACACACGATATATTAATGGTATTTTTAGTTATTGAATCTGTAGCCAATGCTAACCCATTTGGACTAATTGCCATATGACCAATATCATCAAATTTTTTGACAATAGTGCCTTTTAATATATCCCATACAACTCCACCAATACCATCAATTGTGGTGAACATTAATCTACAAGATTGAGAAAAATTTATATCTATAATACCATCATCATCTTCACTATTAATATATGAATTCAGGTTATTATTCTGAGTATTATTCAGGGTACTGTTTAAGGTATTATCTTGGTGATTTATATTCTCTTGATTTTGAGGTAATAATCCATTAATCAATTTTGAATTAAATTCCAATTCTGAATCATATTTATAATTAAAATTTTCAATTTCAACTCTTGGATTATTTCTTGAATATAAATTTAATTCATCTATAATAGAATTTGTATTTTCACCATTAAAACTATTATTAATATTATTTATATTTATATTATTAAAACCGCAGACATCATTATAAGAATATTTTTGCAATTCCATTGAACCACATCTTAGATCATAAAGGTAAATATCTCTTTCATTAGTACCTATTGAGAATTGTTTATGAATACCATTATTTATTGGTAAAAATTTACAACAAGTTATATCATTTCCATAATTCATTAAATATTCATTACTACTACCACTACTACTAAAGCTATTATCATTATTATGTCCATTGATATGAGTATTACCATTACCATTACTAGGACTATAACTATTATTAATATTAAATTTTAAAATTGATTTACTAATTCTTAAATCATATGCTTTAACACTACCATTACAACATCCTACAATAAATAAATTATCATTATCATTATTATTATTATTATTATTAAAATCCATTGATAAAATTTCATCAATTCCTTGTTCAAATTTTTGAATAATTAGATTTTTATTTAAATCCCATAAATTAATTAATTTTGTTGAAGCAGTTATTAATTTATTTTCATCATTTTTTATAAATGAACATTCAGTCATATAACCTTTATTATCAGAAATTTGTAAAATATTTTTAATACTTGGTTTATCATTATAAATATTTTTTAATTCAATATTATTATTTTTATTATTATAATTATTTGAAATATTATTATTTGAATGATTATTAAATACATAAGATAAAATTGATTGATAATCAGGTAATTTATAAATTATACATCTATTATCTAAATTACCTAAAGAAATAAATCTATTATCATTAGATATTGATAAACAAGTTGGATATTCAGTTTGATTTAATTTTAACATTCCAATTTTAAAACCATTCATTGCATCCCATAATAATAATCTATGTTCATTATCAGAAGAAATTAAAAATTTACTATCAAAAGACCATTTAATATTTTGAATTCTATTATTATTTTTATAATGACCTTTTAATTCATATAATTTTTTTAATTTTATTTCATTTATATTATTAATTGAGTTATTATTATTAATGTTATTATTATCAAGATCATTAAAAATTTTAGTTAAATTTGAATCTTTTAATCTTTGATTTTTTTTAATTAATTGATTTTTTAAAAGTAATTCTTCATTATCAATTAATTTTATTTTATAATTTAATTCTTCAATATCTTTTGAAAGTTTATTTCTATTATTTATTGAAGTTAATGTACTCATTATTTGAAAAAAATATATTTTTGTATTTTATTAAAAAAATATGATTAATCATAAAAAAAATTTAAATATTTGTATATAATTAATGGATTAATTTATATATATATATATATATATATATTTATATTATATACTGTAAAATATAAATTGATAATTGTTTGCTTTTCTTTTTTTTTTATTTTAGATTTACCAATTGATGCAGTGTAATTTCTTGAATGGATTGATAAATTCTTCTTCTTAGTTTATTTGTAAGTTTCAATTTCTCACACATTTACAAACTCAATTACTACTTTTATCACCATTAAAGCCATTTTTTTCATAATATTTTCTTTAATATAATATTTAATATATTATTTAATATATGATCTTTAAATCTTTTAATAATAAAATATTAGAATATTAGAATATCAAAGTATTAAAAGTTTGTTATGATTTATAAGTTGCCTCAAATCAGAAATGTGAAGAAAATTAATAGTACAAAATTTCTTTAGATTTATTAAATAGTTTAATATTGAAACTTTAAAATAAAAATCTTCTCAATTTCCTAAATTTTGTGAAATTATCATATTTTGAATTGAATTGAATGAAAACAGTTAATAACTTTTATTTTGAAGTATCATTTTTAAGACATTTACATCTTTTGATATTCATATTCATATTTATATTTATATTCATATTCATATTCATATTCATATTCATTAGATTTATAAAATGAATGAAATAATCCAATATTTTGCCACTGAAGGAGATTATAATTCCAGGACTCAGAATAAATGTATTTAGGACAACAAGTGCAACAACAATAAGATCTGAGACCAGTTTTGTGGTGCTTCCAAACCTGGTTTGACGGCGAAAGCGGGAGCGAGCACGAGCACGCCGGAGCAGAGCTTAAAGCAAAGATCGAAATGGCCTTAGAAATGCAGCAGAAGAGTGGAAAAAACAAAGCAGGTCTGAAAAGTGCAAAAGAGAACTTGATTGAAAGATGAAGGAAAATAAATGATAAAATTATATTGTATGATTATGTGATATAATTATATATCATAGAACAATACACAAAAAAACAACGACACAGACAGGATTCGAACCTGCGAAGGATAAACCTAACGCCTTTCAAGATTTATTGTCGAGTCAGTTTTTTAAATCTGACAACAATTTTAATCTGTGGGCGGCGCCTTAACCACTCGGCCACTGTATCGAATTGCGATGAAAGATATGTAAAAAAGACGAGCTTGAAGAATGGTTTCATTCAAGTCTGATTTGATTCTTATTATGGTTTAAAAAGCGATTTAAATGATGTAAATTATATCATTTTTGGAGAAGAAATGAATATTTTTGAATCATTCCAATACTATTTTCAGCCTAATTGACACTGTCACCCAATTCGCCTACAAATCTGAACAATGGCTGTAATGAGACTCCGTTGTTTCCACGGCAATGTGCACTAAATCGTGCCTGAAAATAGGAAACCAGGGCAATGTGCACTAAATATAAAGCATTTCAAAAGGGGATTTTCAACTATAAATTTGAGCTCTCACAATAATCTCATACCAGTTAAAGAGGAAAACCTCGTGAACGCTTTTGTGGATTCTTGTGTTTTGATTCTCGGCTGATACTTTTCACTTCAGACAGCGTCTAATTTATCTGATTTCCCTGATTTCCCTGATTTTCCACCGTAACGTTGCAGAATTGGCTTCACTCGGACCCGGATTATGTCAGCTGTGACTCAGCCATACTGCTGACTCGTGACTCATTCAGCGGTAGCCACGTGCTCTCTTTCTTCTGCTTCTTTCTCTTTTCTCCGATTACGTAATATTTTCTCTCATTCTCAAAACTTTCTTTTTGCAGAAGCGCCAATGAAAAGAATGTGAGCAAATCAAAAAAAAGGTTTCTTTCCTTGTGTATGGCAAATGGCTTTGGTGATTTGATTTATTTATTTATTTATTCACTCTCATCTATTTATTTTACAGGAATTGAAATGTAATTGGTTTTAAAAATAGATTATAACATGATTTTTGATTTTTTATATTTAAAAGAAGTTATTACTTCAAAGTTTCTGAAATTGATTTTTGAAGAGATCGAATTCTAAAACACGTAAAAAAACAAAGAAACTAAAACTAAACGAAACTAATTTACTAAAAGATATTTTAAATGTATGAGAGACCCTTTTTTTTTTTTTTCTACTTTTCACATCGAGGCTTTGTTTTTATGATTTACATAATCTAAAAATCACATTAACTAATCTTACATTGTATTTACAATGTTTACAGTAACTATAGTAACATAATAATTAAAGGTACCTTTTTATTTTTTTAATAAAATTACAGATTAAATTACAGATAAAAAAACCTAGTTATATAATAATAAGTAAGTAAGTATTTTAATAATAAAAGTGCTGATAAAAAGAAAAAAAAAAAAGCTAAAAAAACTAAAAAATGAAACAAAATAGTTATAATAAATAAAAGATATAATGAAATATGAAGAAAGGAAGAAACGAAAAAAGGAAGAAACGAAAAAAAGAACAAAACAATACAAATCAAAATACATATCAAAATTAATAAAGTAAACAAGCCATATAGTCAAAGTCATAGTCCATGTGTAAATAAATAGATGAATAAATAGATGAATAAATAGATAAATAAATAGATAAATAAATAAATATGTAATTATTCTTTATCATCATCAATCCATCTTCTATGTAAAGTATTTATATTAATTTTTGTTGGTTTAATAATATTATGATTTGCACTATACCAACCACCATTATTACTTGGATATGGTGCTGCTGATGCTTGATTAATATATGATGTTCGTACATATGACCAAGCTGGTGTAATTGTTGAAAATACAATTGGTGATCCTTGAATTGTTTTATAATAACTAACTGATGATGTTGGAAATCTCATTGACCATGTAGTTGCAGTGATTGTAGTACCAGGTTGTGTTTGCATTGGTGCAAATCTTGTTTTACCAGTTTGTAAAGTATATGGTATTGAAAATGATGCTGAATTTATTGTAGCAATTGATGTACCATCTGTTGTATCTGTACCTGTAGTTTTTAATGAATATTGTGCATCTGGTGGATTATCTGATATTAATCCAGATGTTGTTTGAGTTCCAGTCATCCCAGATAATTTAAACCTTTTTGAATAATGTATTGTAAAACCATTTGAATATAATGTATATATTTGAATATAATAAATTCCAGTTTTACCAATACTTGAATCAATTGAAGCTGTATATGAATAATCATCTTTAAATTTACTTGAAGCAATATTTGAACCAATAACATCTAATGCAATAATATTTGAATTTGGTCCTGTACATAATGTAAATGTATAACTTGTAGCTGATGAAATTTTTGGTGAACCACCTGAATCAACCCATCTAATTTCAACAGAAACTTTAGAATTTGAAACTGTGAATGTTGAATCTGCTAAAGGTTTCGAAACTGAAACATCTGCAATTGAATAATTTATTATATATATTATAATTAAATTTATTATAAATATTAATTTAAAATTCATTTTTATATCCTATGTTTCTTATAATTCTTATAATTCTTATAATTTTTATAATTCTTAGATATACAATATATATATATATATATATACTTGTAATTATATTAATAGTTATAATGATAAATATATTTGTGATTAAATTAAATTAAATTAAAGTAGGACCATATCGTAAAGAAATGAGATGTAGTAAAGGGAGATGAAATTTCTAATAATATGGGGGATTTTACTATGTTTATATACTGTAGAATAAATACACCTGAATACTAAAGTACTTTAGCACTACTTTTAGTAGTATTAAGTTAACTTCCTTAACTACTGTCAGTTTGTATACTTCAAGCAATATTCCACACTATGGAATCCAAACCACCAATACGTATCTATTTATTACTCTTTATTACCACCAAAAGAAAGCAAAAAAAAGACTTTTTAGAAACTTTTGGACTAGAAATAGATAATTCAATTTAGCTTCGTATTAAAGTAAGTTAATAATAAGTTTTTAATCTTTTCAAATTCAAAAACTACTACGATATTCATTCAAATTAGGTAAATCTTCATATTCCTGAAATGTAATTTACTTTTAAATAATGGAGAATTGCAGGATATGAATGGACAAGGAACGAACGTTGTACCTGTAACTATTAGCATTTAATCAGTTATTCTTGCTTATTTATATAATTCACCCTTGAATTGAATATTAACAGGATTGCATTAACAAATATCAAATATCAAATATCAAATTTCAAATTTCAAATATCAAATTCTCGAAATAATTCAAAAGGGATGTTCATTTATTATTCAACATTCATCTTACAAGGTTATTACAAGGCTATTTTTTAAATAAACCAAATCCAAATCCAAATCCAAATCCACCAAAATTAGACAACTCTCAAATTAAAAAATATAAATTTTTTTGAATCGTAAACTCTTTCAAAGCCAGTTCACTATCAAATTGATCATTTCAGAGTAGAAATATTACCCAAAACGGAGTGCTGCCTCATTCGGAACCAACACCCAGCAAAAACAAAAAACCTCTGCGCGCAGTAGCACGTTTGTAGACATTGCGTGACATGACGCTATTTTTAATAGCTCACTAGCCACTTTTTTTTACGCAATATCGTATTGTTGAAAAAAATGAGAACTTTTGCGCGAGTGGCTATTACGCGATTTAGGACAGAAAACCTCGGAAATCAAGATTCAGGATAAGTCGATTACGAATTTCCTATTTAGTAAACCCAAATCTAAAAATCAAAGCCAGTTTTGCGGTGCTTCTTCACAATAATTTATAGTTACATTTTAAATTAAATTTACATTTATTTTACATTTATTTAATTTATTAAATTTCATTATTAAATTATGTTGTAGAAGATTGCAATTGATTAAGTTTCCATTTATTTGCTTTGGCAAGTAATCCACTAAGAGTTTTATTCTTTTTAACATCTTCTGGAAATAAATAATCAATATATTCTTCTTGAAGACCATCTTCTGATTTTTTGGTTTTTTTAATAACTGTTGGCATTCTTTTATTTAATTTTTCAATTTCTAATTCATTACCATTTTGGATTTCAAATTCTTTATATGCTTTATAAATTATAACTCTTTGTTCTTTTAAATTATTATCTTTGAAATATTTTAAAGCTTTTTCAAAAATTTCTCTTGATTTTTCTTCTTGTTCTGGAGTCACATCAAATTCTAATTCTTCTTCATCATTATTAATATTTTCAAGTTGTAATAATTGTTCTTCAGTTGGAATTGTTAATTCAAACAATGCAAAATCTATCCATATTTGAACTTCATAATTTCTTTTTTCTAAATATTCATAAAAAATTTTTCTACAATTATTATATTCTTGTTGATCATATTCAAATTCAATATATTTTTTCCAAATTTTTTTTAAATTTTTATTAGAAAAAGAAAATTCATTTAAATTTATTATAATTTCATAAATTCCTCTTGATCTTTCAATTTCATTTAAATTTTCTTCAAATTTTGCAAAATTTAACCAATTTTCTATAATTTCTGGAAATTTCTCAATATATCTTTCATATAATTTTCTAACTCTATTAAATTCTTTTAATTTTAATTCAATATTAATATATTCTTTAAATAATTTTGGTTTTGGACATAATCCAATTGACATACCTAAAATTTTTCTTGCTTTATTTAAATTATTTTGTCGTATTTCAAATTTTGAATATAAAATCCAAATTTTTGAAAATGTGAAAATTTTATGTGGTATAATTTTTAAAATTCTTTCAAATAAATCTCTTACTTTTTCAAAATTTTTTAAATTTAATTCAACCCAAAATATATATCTTATCCATAAATAAATATATCTTCTCCAATAATTTTTTTCTAAAATATTTGGTTGAATTTTAATTGAATCTTCAAAAATATTTATAATTTTTTCATTATTTTCATTAATTGATAAATTTGAATATAAAGATTCAATTAAAGATATATATAACCACCATGAATCATAATCATTTACATTTTTTTTTAAATCATTTTCATATTTTTTTTTTCTTTTTAATAATATTGATTGTTCAATTTCTAATTTATTACCAAATTTTTTTTCAAATAAAGTATAATTTTTAAATAAATTTTTATTATTATTTTCATTAAGATATAATAAACCAAATTTATAAATACTTCTTGATCTTTCAATTTCATTATTATTTTCAGCTTCCCAATTTGCAAAATCTATTAAAATTTTTTCATTAATTGAATTATAATCATTATTATTTAATTTTAAAGTAGAATCAATACATAATTCAAAAATTTTTCTTATTGAAATTATATCACCATTTTTTTTCATAAAATTTAAATAATTTAACCAAGTATTTAAAATTGGAAATTTTAATAAATATCTTTGAAATACATTATTAATTTTTTTATAAAATTTATTTTTATAATTATATTTTTTTAAAAAATTTATATAAGAATTCCAAGGAATTATACCAGGATTTAAATTAAATTTTTTATTATTTAACCAATTTTCAAAAATTTTTATAACATTATTAAAATTTTTTAAATTTTCTTCAATTTTTATATAATTTAACCAAATTTTATTTTCCATTGGTAATTTATAAATTGATCTATCTAATAAATTTCTTGCATGATTAAAATTTTTAAAATTTAATTCAAAATTTATATAATTTAAAAAAATTTTAATTTGATTTGAAATATTATTATTATTAAAATTTAAAGATCTTTCAAATATTGATCTTGCTCTTTCAAATTGATTTAAATTTATTTCAAATTTTGCATATCTTAACCATTGTTGAATATCTTGTAAATTTTTTCTTAAAGCATCTTCAAATTCTTTTCTTTTTCTATTTTGATAATCTAATAATTCTTCTTTATCTAATAATTTTATATTTGAATTTTTTTTCTTAAATTGATATTCAAAATCATTTTCATCATTATCATTATTTTGAGATAAATAAGATTCTAAAACAATTTGTTCAGCAGATATTTGTAAAGGAGCTGGAGCTTTATTTTGAATTTTAGGTCTTGAAATTTCATTTTCCATCTTTTATTAATTACTTTTGTATAATCTATTGATGTATTGATTGATAAGTGATTAATAAATAAAGGTTTATTGTTATTATATTACAATTATAATTAAATTGTAAATATTTTATTAAACGCCAATAGAAGTCACGTGAATAACCCCAAAATAAAATTTATGTTTAATTAGGACAGAGTTGAGTATTATTTAGTGCAAGATTTAAAGTAATGTAAAATAAAGGTTAAAGAGATGTGAAATTATAGAAGTTGATAGATCATAATCTATTTAATAAAGTAATAGATTAATAAAGTGATAGATTATTGATTGATTAAATAGTACTAGCACCACCTCTAAGAGTTAAAACCAAATGAAGTTGAGCTTCTTGAGCAATATCAGATTCAGCTATTGTTTTCTCATCATCACTATAATTATACGATAATTGAATTTAATTGAATTTAATTGTTAGAAATTGATTGAAATTTAGTGAAATTATGTTTTTTTTAAATTATAATATAATACATACATTTGTCTACCTTGATAAATTAAACGTTGTTGTAAAGGAGGAATACCTTCTTTTTCTTCCATAAATTCTTTTATTCTTATTATTCTTTCACTTGAATCAATTTCAAGAGGAATCTTTATTTTTTAATAAAATTAAAGTTAGTAAACTTTAGAATTTTTTTAAATAAAAATAAAAATAAAAATAAAAATAAAAATAAATAATTATATACATACTTCTTTACCTGTTAAAGTCTACAAATTGTAAATGAATGTCAGTATAACTAATTTTTTCTACCTGATTAACGATTAATAGATTGAGTAATCTTGTTGAAGGAGATGAAAACATACTTTGACAGTTAGCTTCATGTTGGAGGAATATTGTAAAATTGTAATGAATTGAATTGAATTGAAATGAAATGAATATGAATATGAATATGAATATGAATATGAATATGGAATAGTTTTTATCTAATTTTGTTACAATGATTTCAGTTTGGTGCTTTTGAAGCTTGTTGTTGAACAGAACAATTCAGTGCTTTTTGATCCTCTTTCGCTATCGTCTTTTGATTATGATCAGATCCGGTGCAGTGCAGTTGTTGTGTTGTGACGTTACCACTCCGGTGGCTCACTCCGGCATCTCGCACCAGTACCAGAACTGTGGATGCAATGCCTTTTTTGACTTCTGGTTCCAAAGCAGCGGAGCGGACCGGAATAGTTTAAAAAACCACTGATTCCAGAACATCCCTAAAAGTGGTCTCAGTCTCAGCTACCCAACGACGCGTAAACTGCAACAAAATAAATACTTTTCCTTATTTGTGTTTGTGTTTGTGTTTGTGTTGGTGTTTGACGCGTAAAATATTCACCCATTTTTAAGTATGTCGAGTACCTTTTAGACCTTTATTTTAAAAGTAAAAAGTAATTGCACTTCTTCAATAAACAACTCATTCATCTTTCTATCAATAACAATCAAATTAACTTCCACTTTCAATATGACACTGATTCTTTCTTAGATTAAATACCTCAATGAACAATTGAAAGATCTGAATAAATGAACATAATGGCTCTATTTTGGCAAAGGTAGAGAGAATCAATTCTTTTTTTGCTTTCTCTTTCATATCCACAAAACCATCAATTTTTGAAATTTTTCTTTTGAAATAAAACTAATTCTCATTTTTTGTTTCTTAAGTGATTTGGGTCTCTATCTCCTTTGAATTTTTCAATTCTATTGTGATCAATGGTTTACTTTTCATACTTCTCTTACTATTTCATTTGTATCTAAAGTCACTAAACTAATCTTTGAAATACATTGTTTATTCTTTTTAAAATATGTTACATTTTACTTACATTAAAGCTTTGAATCATTCCAAGTCATCTAACAATAGGTATGAGCTGATTATTTCTATTATATTAGCTTTTATTTGACTTTAATTAACCTTTTAACATAGCTTTACATTTTTACACTATTAGAATATCTAAAAATAATAATAAAAAAAAACATATATCTTATAATATCATATAAAATAATTTAATAACTTATTCATAAAATAACTAAAAAATATCAAATAATATCAAATAATATTAAAGAAATTAAGGAAATTAAGGAAATCATATTTTAAATGACTTCAATTTTGAAATCAATTGCTTCTTCTTCTCAAAAACCATTTCATGATAATAATTTAAATATTCATTTAGATTTAACTTATATAACTAATAGAATTATAATATCTTCTGCAATTGTTAATAATTATCCAAATAAATTATATAGAAATTCAATTAATGATATTTTAAAATTTTTAAATTTTTATCATAAAAATAATTGGAGAATTTATAATTTAAGAGGTGAAGAACCTGGTTATGATGATTATCAAGTTAATTATAATATAAAACATTTTCCATTTCCTGATCATCAACCTCCTTCTTTTCATATTTTACCTCAAATTATTGATTCAATTAATAATTATTTAAATCAAAATAATAAAAATATTATTTTAATTCATTGTAAAGCTGGTAAAGGTAGAAGTGGTACAATTCTTGCATGTTATTTAATTGCAAAATATCATTATAATGTTTCAAATGCTTTAAAATTATTTACTGAAAAAAGAATGAGATCTGGTTTTGGTGATGGAGTTTCAATAAAATCTCAAAAAAATTATATAAAATATTTTTATAATTATCTTTATATTTTACCTGATTATTTCCCAGATTATAATCCAAATAATTTTAAATGTAATATTGAATATATTAGAATTTTAAAACCATATTATGATATAAATTTAACTTTATTAAATTATAATATTAATAATTCAAAAAAAATTGAAAAAATTATAACTTTTAATAATAATAATGATATAATTCATAAATCTATAGATTTTTTAACTTATTCACCAATTTTTAAAAAAAATTTAAATTCAAATTTAATTAAAAATATTGGACCAGATATAAAAATTTCAATTGAACAAAAATTTTCAAATTTAAAAATTTTAACATCTTCAACATTTTTTTGGTTTAATATTTTTTTTGAAACTTTTTATAATTCAAATTTAAATAAATGGGAATTAAATGAAAATTTAATTAAATTAAATAATCAAAATTATAAAGGTAATATAAAAATAAATTGGGATCAATTAGATGGTTATAAAGGTACTCAAACTAAAGGTCTAAAATTATTTGAATCAATTGAAATTTATTGGAATTTATCTGATACAAGTCAATTTTATAAAGATTTAATTAAAAGAAGTAAACAACCTGAATTAAAATCTTTAAAAGCTTTATAATCATCTCTTTTTTCTTTTTTTTTTTATTATAATTGATATTTGAATAAAAGTAATTTGCTCCTAATATATTCAAGACATTATTGGACTGATTTTAAATCAATAAATATTCTTATTTTCAAAATTATCATAATTATTAAGTTGTAGATTAAAAAGAGAACTTTAGGTTTAAATTCCTATAATCAAATCCGAGTGAAGAACAATTTAAATTGCTAAGCTAAGTTAATAAATTCTTAGATTTTTTCTATGAAACTTGAATTGCTAAAATTCTAGAAATTATAAAAGTTTTAAATACTTCTAGAACTCAAAGTCTTTTTAATTCTTCTGAAAAATTTCCAGTCTTTTGAGTGTCTTTATCGAAATCTTAAAAACAAACTCAACAGAAAGATAGTGACTATAAAATTATTTTGACCCGATCCTTAGATCATAAGGGACAATTTATTAAGTTTCCTTCTCCACATAAGCTCTTCTTATCTTGAATGGAATCTGGCTTTTGTGAACTAGTTAATCGTAGACTATTTTTGTAAATTGTAAGTAATTAGATTACAGATTAATTATTGTTAAAGTTACTCTTTGGTTCATTTTATTAATCAAAGTTTCAAATTACAGAATCATACTTTCTTGAATTTAATAGCTTATAAATCATTTAAGTACCTTGTTTCGGCTGACTGATTTAATTTATCAGGTCTTACTAACTCATTGGAACAAATTCAGAATAACAAATAACAAAACAAATAATTATGGAAGTAATATGTTCTTTTGAAAGATATTATTTGGTGGGGTATTCTCGTATTTCGCAGGGATGAGCGATGAGCAAACTAAGTTGGGCTTCCTGCAGAAAAAAGCTAGTATTATGATCTGTGCAGAAACTTGCTGCACATAGTAAAGTATCCTGTTCACGTGACCGAGTGTTTTTCCGAAATGAGAATGTAGTGAAGGATTTGTATGAAGTGTAAAAAAGCTGAATGACAAAATTGATTATTTCTCAGCAGTTGATTCAAAAAGATTGGAAATGATTTAGAGAAAGAAGTTTTTCTGAAGAGTAAAAGGTTCCTTAGTTGCGATTTGCTGATTGAGATTGTGATATTGGCTACTGGCTTCCGATTAAAAGTCTATAGCAGAGCAATGCTAATCGCTTCTGCCATCTCTGCGACCCAACCAATTCTCTTTGTGGACAAGAAATATAAGGCAGATATAGTAGCTACTGTTGCTACAAAAACACAAATAAAAAGGATCATTCATAAAAAGTTATAAAGCCTGAGGTATCGAAAAGCGAAACTGATTCCCTTTTAAGAAACAGAATAATTTCGGGAAAAAACCTCTAATCTTTCATCAGTTCTATACATAAATCCAAGTAATGATTAGAATAAGCCAATCACAGTATAATAATCACTTTTTTGTTCTTCAAAAGCACCATAATTCGCAATCAAATTTAGTTCAATAACAATTAAACTTTGAGAATGATTCTGTGTTTCAGTGTGTGAATTCCAGTTCGGATGCTTCTTCAATGCTATTTCCGCCCAATGTAAATTATTTTCACTGTTCAAAGTAGCCTCGTATTTCAAATTATTCTCAATTTGCAAAGTGTAATTACAGAATTCACTCAAAAAAAAAAAACATAGGTTGTTCAACTTTAACATATGCTAGCATTTTGTAACCGATTTCTCTTTATTCTCATCTTATACTTCAAACCTTTTTACTTCAACTAGTGATTACTCTTTGTCTGCTATTTGATTTAACGTCAAGGAAAAACCAATGAATTGTTGTTTTTAGTTCAATATAATAACTAGAGGAAAAATTGCACTCAATTGATCCCGGAGTTAAAAAAAAATATAATTATTTATTTAATTTATTTTATTTTAGAATCCGGCTTCAATTTCAATTTCATTTTCAATTTCAATTTCAATTTTTATAGCAATTTTGATAGCAATTAATTAAAAGTACTAATAATTCAACTTCACTGTAATCTAATAATTGTTTTTTCATTTGTATAATCTTGACTTTCACTATTTCTTTTTGAGATAATAAAAGTTAAATCAGCTAAAAACCAAGTTAATTTACACAAATTTTGAAAATACTTCAAACCATTTAAAAGCAAAAGCACAAATAATTTCTACTTACCTCATTAATCTTATAAATATAATAATATAAACAGTATATATATATTAAACATTTCCTTTTATTTTTATTTCATTCCATTTTCACTTTTATTTCATTATTATTTTTAAATTTTCTTTTTTATGTCAATTTTTTTTAAATCCAGCTTTATATTTTTTATTTATAATTATCAATTAGTACAATCGTTTCATTATAAAAATTCTTACTCAATTCAAAAAGAAATTTTGTACATATTTATATTTATAGCAACTAACTAAAATATATTTCACCTTAATAATTTTTTTTTTACCTTGTTATAAAATTTCATTACAACTAATTTTTAATCATATTATTTTGATTTTATTAATTTTATTCAATTGTTTCAATTACAATATAAAAATAATCCAGAAATGCTTCCATTTAAAACTCATAATAGAGTTTTTGAAAGTTCTCAAAGATTGAAAGCATTTTCAAATAATCAAAGACCAATTATTTCTAATAAGTAAGTATCCTTTTTTAAATCATTAATCAGTATCTGTTTGACATAACTTAACTAACAAAAGTCTTTTCATCTAAGTCCTTTAATCTATTCCAATCCATTACCACCAGGAGAGAGATCTGGTACCCCAGAATTAGAAGCAATGGTTAATTATAGAAATAATTTTATGAGTAATTTTAGAACTGAAATGATTTTAAAAAATCCAAGAACAAACAAACCTACAAAATCTGCTGAAAGCTATGATTTGAAAAACTATAAACTTTTTTCAAATAATGATGACAAAGAGTCTTCTAAAACAGATAATAGTCAAAACTATAAATTTCAAGGCCCCTTACCTGGAAATTTTTGTCTACCACCACCACCACCTCCTCCTTTTCTTACTTCTACATCACACTCTTTTCCTTTAAATACCAATGTTTCCAATAATACCTCATTTCATAGTTCTCAACCATCTAATACTTCCACTTTGAGTAATAATAATTTCAGTAATAATACTAACTATAATAATTATAATAACTATAATGACTATAACAATTATAATAAATATAATCATTATAACAATTATATTCATAATAACAATTATATTCCTAATGACAATAATAATTATAAATATTATAATAATAATAGTTATGAATATTATAATACTAATAATACTAATAATACTAATAATACTAATAATACTAATAATACTAATAATAATAATAATAATAATAATAATAATAATAATAATAATAACAATCCTTATTTCAATGCACCAGTAAATTATCGGTATAATAATGATCCATTGCAAACACAACAATCCTATTCATATCAGCATATTAGTCAAAATATTAATCAAAATGCGTATCAAGCTAGTCAATCTAATCAAACTATTCAAACTATTCAAAATAATCAAAATAATCAAAATAATGAAACTATTCAAAATAATCAAAATAATATTATTTCCCCAATTAGTCCATCAAACCCAATGAAATATTCAGGTTACTTCAAATTTAAAAATAAATTTCAAAATAATTTCGACAACTATGCTCAAAATATTGATCAAGATAATAATCAAAATAATTTCCCAAATAGTTTCCCAACTAACCACAATGATTTTCAACATAATTCACAAAATAATATGCAAAACAATTTTCAAAACACTTTTCAAAATACTTTCCAGAATACTTTCCAAGATACTTTCAATGATAATAGATACCGTAATTATAATCCATCTACAAATTTAACAGATATGAATGAAACAGGACCAAGCAATGACTTAATTCATAAGGATAATTTCACTCATAGAAAAACAATATCATTACCCAAAGATTTGAAGATAACAAAAAGCAATAATAATAAAGATAAAAATCAAACCAATGGTAAAGGTAAAGGTAAAGCAAAAACTCAAGATGATCCAAAATATCTTAATTTAGTTTGTAAGCATTGTGCAGCTGAAGATACACCAGAATGGAGAGGTGGACCAGATGGACCAAGAACTTTATGTAATGCATGTGGATTATTTTATCTAAAAGTTATGGAAAAATATGGGGTTTATCCTGCTGCAAACCTTCTGAAAATTATCAAAATAAAAGGAAATGCAATAAGTAGAAAAATTCCAACTGAAGAGGAAGCTAATAATCTTTTACTTGAGTTGGAGGAAAATTCTTATTAGTTCTTAATTATTTTCATGAACTTTTTTTATTACTATTTTTTTTTCTTTCCTTTTAACTTATTTACTTTTCGATTCTATTTTAATTCCTAATAAAAAGCTTTTCTTTTTTTCTATTCATTATTGATCTCTTGGATTAACTTTTGCACATCCAATCTATGCATAAACTTGACAGGTTTATTTGAATTCTCTTTCTCAATATGCAAAACAGGAATATCAAAACACTTGTTATAACAAAAACAATGAAAGTTTGTTAGTATTGTTAAAAGAAATTTTCAATATTTCATAGCTGTAGTTATCAAAAATTTATTGTTATTGTGATAATAATTAATGATACACATACATAATCGTTGAACCACTTTTTATTTTCCAGTTTTGAAATATCAATATATTCTAAAGTGATATTGATATCATTGTTTAGCTCCTTTTTATGATTGGTTTGCAATTGCTTCAATACTAGTTTCGCATTATCACATAAACCACAATCGCTTTTCGTAAATAATTTCAAATTAATATTTTTATTCAAAACTGAATTTAAACTAGAAAAGTTTCTTTTATTTGCCAATGATTTCCTCAATAAAGCCGCTGAAGATCCAATCTTTGAACATTTAAAACTCGAGTTCATCCTCTTTTTTTTCTTGATAATATCTGTAAGTTATTCACTTCAGCTCCACGAATATAACCTGTAACTTTTTTCAAAAAGCAAAGTCTCGTTTCTGAAGGAAAACATTGAAAAGAAAGAAGAAGCAAACAAATTTCAGCAGATTCGCTACTAATTTGCCTTCCAAAAGTGAGATGAATCGGGGTGGCTCGTAGCAACATTGCGCAGTGAACGGAGATAACGAGAGATAACAAGATAAAAACGAAGGACTATAAATTGAGATAAAAATAAAGGTTTATTTCAACACTCTTCTCATGAATAAAAGCATTTAATTTCAAAGACTTTCAACCTTCAAATAACTATTTTTTACAATTTTTGTTCAAGTTAGTTCACTCAAAAGTTTTCAAGGTAACTTTTGTCATAGAAAGAAATGGGTTTGGTGTGTATTTTCTTGTTTCTAGCTTCATTGCTGTTTAGTTCTCCTTTAGATAATCAAGCAAATTATCATTTACCAATTGGAAACCAACTGCCAATTGAGTTACCTGTAATTAATCAAAATATAACTTTTGAAAAATTCAAAGTTGCGATAATTGGAGCAGGTTCTGCAGGTTCTTCAACTGCTTTTCATTTAAATAAATTCTCAAAATCAAATATTACTAATGAAAGTTTATTTGATATAACAATATTTGACAAAAATGATTATATTGGTGGTAGAGCCTCAACTATAAATTATACTTTTGAAGATCCTGATTTTTTAGAAATTATTAATATTCCAATTGAATTAGGTGGTTCGGTTTTTACTGATGCAAATAAAATTCTAGTTAAGTACTTAAAAGATTTCAATTTATCTTCAAATTTTGATCCAAATAATGATTTATTCTATGAAGATGATAGTCAAATTGAACAAAGTTTAGGAATTTATAATGCATCTTCTGAATCTAAATTTGTTTATACTCAAGGAACTAGTAGTAGTCCTTGGTTATCATTTTGGTTAAGATATGGCTGGTATTCATATTATCAATTAAAATCTCTAGTTAAAACTTTTATTTCAATTTTTATTTCGAATTTTTACGAAGACAATTTCCCATTTACTTCTTTAAATTTTATTACCAATGAAAATCAATCAAATTTCAGCTCAATTTCAAATCAACCTGCTTTAGATTATTTTCTTAATCAACAAGGTATTTCAAGTTTTGAATTTATCAATGAATTTATAAATTCTTTATTAAGAAATAATTATGGACAAAATATTAATGATATTAATGCTTTAGTTGGCATGGTTTCTTCAAGTACAATTTATTCAGATTCTATTTATCAAGTAACTGATGGAAATTATCAGATTTTTCAAAAATTTATTCAACATTCAAATTCAACTTTAAAATTAAATTCTCATGTTAATGATATTAGATTAAATAAAAATTATAATTCAAGTAATATAAAAAATAATAATAAAAAATTTCAAGTAATTTATAATAATAATCAATATACTGAAAATTTTGATAAAGTTATAATTGCATCACCATTAGATTATTTAGATTTAAATAATGATTCAAATTTCACTACCAATTTTTTCCCAAATCATTTAAAAGTTGAATATAAAGATCTTTATGTAACAATTTTTAGCTCAAAACATCCAAAATTAAATAATCCAAAATTCTTTAATATTTCAGATAGAAGTTTTATTATTCCATCAGATATACTTTCAGTTCAAAGTGATGAACCAATTCCTCCAAGAAAATTTGAATTTTATTCAATTCAAGTTATAAAATATATACCAGATACAAAAGAATATATTTATAAAATTTTTTCGCCAAATTTTATTTCTGAAAGACAATTATATCCAATGTTTTTCCCAAATAGTAGATTAAATATTAATTTTTATTATTCAAAATTTTGGAAAGCATATCCAATTTTAAAAACAATAAAAAATTTTGAAGATTTTAGAAGTGAAATTGATGAGGATATTTGGTATGTTAATTGTATGGAAACTTTAATGAGTACAATGGAAACATCAGCTTTAGCAGGTGCAAATATTGCAGGTTTAATTACCAAAGAAATTTTAGGTAATGATACTGAAATAAATTTATTTTAAATTATAATTTTTAATCTAGTTTTGTAAATTTCAAAACTGATAATTCTTCCCAACCACATTTTCTAAAAATTATTTTTTTAATATCAAAATTACCATTTAAATATTCTTTTTTATTTTTAATTATTAATTCCGGTTTATTTCTTGCACAAAATAATATATATGCAATACCATTTTTATTTAAAATTACATTCAATTTCTTTAATAATTTTTTTGTAATAATCATACCATCATCACCTCCTAATAAAGCTAAATCTAATAATTGATTATTTGATAAAATTTTATTATTTGTTAATGGTAATAAAGGAATTTCATCATTTAAACTTGGAACATAAGGTGGATTAAAAATTAATAAATCTATTGAATTTGGAATTATTGAATTTACTAAGTCACATTGAATTGAATCCATATATAAATTATTTTTATTGTTATTTAATTGACTTGTTTCAAGTGAAGTTTTACAAGAATATGGATTTAAATCTGTAGTTAAGTATATTATTCTATCATTATATTGATCAAATATTGAAGTTTGTAAAAAAGTAGTTATTATTCCAGATCCAGTCCCTATTTCAACTATTATTTTAAAGATATTATTATTAGTATTAGATATGAATTCTTTATTTAAATAATTCTTTTCTGCTTCTAGAGAATCTAACAAAAGAAAGGAATCTTCTGCTGGTTCATAAATTTTACTGAAATCAGCTTTAACGATAGGAGTCGGTAGCATTTTTTCTATCTGACTATTGTAGTTCTGTTTATCTATAGGGGATTATAGAGTTTATTTTATTTCTTTTACTTCCTCACAACTACTTAATTTATCATTTATTTTATTCATTCATTCATTTATTTCTTTATTTCTTTATTTCTTTTCATTTCATTAAAATCAAATAAAGTTTGGAGATCGAAATGATTATTGTCCGTGGTACGGTTTTTAGCGGAAATTATCAATCAAGGATAGAATAGGTTCCAAGAATATGGTCTCGATTTTTAACAGAAAATTAATTTTTAGGGTTGATAAATGGCCAGTACTGAAAAAAAGGTAAAATTATATACTCAGAATATGGGCCAAGAAGGCTTTATGTTTCTTCTTCTATTAATCAATTAAATGGGTCATCAAGTAATCTAAATTTTAGATAAAATATTATAAAATCTTTATCAAAATTCATATTTGATATTGATCACAAAAATAAAAGTAATAAACATAAAAAAATAATCGTAGCTAAATTTACCTAATAAAAAGTAATAAAACAATTTTAATAAGATTAATCTTAAAAAACCATTATTCAAATTTGAAAATATCTTTTTTTAATTTTATTTATTTAATTTATTTATAGTAATGTACCTTACGCGTAAGTACTTCAAGATATGAAATACAATTTTGGATCAAGAGTAAATTGAACATAATGATGCTATTTTTAAATACTCTCCTCTTTTAGTTTTTGCCTTTTTTTTCATCCTTAAATTACCATTTATTTACTTTATGTTTTATTTTATTGTATTATATTATAACATAATCCATTAAAATATCAAATTTCTATAGTCTATTAAAGCCGTTTTTTATGGCTTATTATAATTCAGCATTATCATTAATCGTCCAATATTCTTTATCACAATTCTCCAATTCACTACTATCCTTCTCAAATAATTTCATTAAATTTCAATAAGCTTGTGTTTAAATCCTGATTGACCAAGATAAGTTAGAGRGAAAGATTGTTTAAAACTGCTTAATATTTGGTTAGAGTTTGGTTTCTATTTTATAATAATTCAATGAACAAATGATTGGATCCTGCAAGTATTTTCTGGTTTAAAAACTCATGGTACTAATTATTATTTATTACTTTTACCTTCACCTTTTTTATTTCTCCACTCTTACTTCTTATTTCTTCTTTCTTTCTTCTTACTCTCTTATATCTTTATCGTAAAGGTATCACCAAATAGTTCCTTACATTTTATTTCTATTTTATTTTGCCAAGAAACATACTTCTATAGGATTTGTAGTAGATTTAAATTCCAGTATTACCCAACGAAGTCTGGTTTTGCAAAATATCTGAAGATCAAAAGTTGATTGTTATTATATCTAAAGGGATTACTATTCCATTATCTACAAATATTTCCAATTATTTGTTTGGTTTTGAGTGTCATTTGAGATCTGAAATGAGAAAASAAAACAAAACAGAAATAAAACCAGGGAAAGCGGTAATTCCATTATTCGGGATAATTATTGGGCCATTCAAAAAAAATCAATCCCATTTCATTCAGAACTATTGAGGTTTAACAATAATTTCTAATAGAAATAACTCAGATATATCAAAATGTATGATAGAGAATCATCATTATCATCATTACTTTGGAATTTCTTTCTACCAAAGATTATATCTTTCAACGTGGAATTGGCTTAAATTGTAAGAGCATTTGATTTTGTTCCCGGTGTAGAAGTTCAGGTCCTGACCCTCAAAAATCGGCTGGTCAGTATAAAATAACGTGACTGAGTTAAATGGTGGTTATTTTGCCAGAAGCGACACTATTTCATCTCCTAATGATGATAGAGAATAAACAACCTTCCAAAGTAAAGTGGAGGTAAAAAATTAAGGATATAATAGAGATTTAATTGTAAATATATGAGCATAACAACTTTCGTTAGAAATCATTAAGTGGGAGATTAATACACATTATACCTTTTGCTTTACTGAGATCACATGCCCTGGTCCTGGAATGCTAGTTTTTAACTGGTGATTTACGAGTAAAGCATGTGTAATACTTAAAGTTTCAAAGACATGCAGGAGAGAGAACCTTAATTAACCTTAAATTTATTATTTAATGTTATCATAATGGATTGCTATATCTCTCATTAWTTGTTTGCTATATTTGACAATTATTAGAATATGCTTTTCTTCGAGCAATTTTACTTTATATACATTATTTGACTAATCAAACATTTAATATCTGGAAATTGATATAAAAGGAGCGTTTTCACTAAAAAGGGTTCTAATTTTTCATATAAACTTATACATACATCTATATATATATTTATATTTAAAATTAATAAATAGTTTGAAAATGTCTAGTCATCCACTTATGATTGTTGGACGTAAAGTGTCAAATATATTATTCAATAACATTCCAACTCAAAAATATGAAAATTCAGAAAGCATCAACAATGATAATAACTCAAATACAAATACATTGGAAAACAGTGAGGACAATGAATATGATTCGAAAAAAATTAATGAAAAAACTCAAAATGCCTACAATTTGCTAAATAATGCTATATCTCCCCGTTTTTCTGATGAGAGCCTTAAATTATTTATAAAGAGTTTGAGGTCCGAAGATAAATATTATTTTTTACACCAATTTCTTCCAACAATCAAAAAAATAATTTCAAAGAGCTCTGTTCTGACATTAAGCTTAAACACAAAATAGATTTATTAATTAAGGTTGTTATTCCAGTGAGTTATTTTGTTGATTTAGGTGAAGATACTTCTATTATATATACAGTCAAAAGTTATATAAATCATTTTCTGAAAACTTTTTATGCAAGCATATCAAATCTTTTCGACAGCTTATTAGAATATATTTCTCTAATAATGAAARRGAGACTTCAAATTTCAAATATAGATAAAGATTTAAAAACCATTTTATATGGATTTTTTACATCATACTCCTTTACAGTTGATTCTGGTATTTTTGAAGATTTATATTATTCCAAATCCAGATATGGTCTTAATAAATTATATTCTAGTTCAGGTAATTCAAAAAAATTATTGATRAATACCTTGGGTGCACTATTAGCAGTTGGAAAAGAAGGTTTKGGTTTTCCTGGACTTGTTTTTCTTAAAGAACTTGACTTATGCTTTAAAAATTTGTTTGAAAGCTTTGATTATGATTTTCTGGATGCTAATAGCATCTCTATTTTAATCGAATCTCTCAAAAATGCAGAAAATACAATTAAAGAAATGAGGGAAAATAAAAATGGTGTAAGATATTATTACTACAACTATTCTGAAACTACATATWTAGGTATGATTGCCATTTCCACTAATCACTTCAAATCAACGGTTCAATTAACTTCAGAAGAAAAATTTGATTATGAGAAAATTAAAACCAGCATTTTTTTTTCTCATAGCAAAGGGAATACCTTAAATGATCTGGATATAATTCTTCGAAAATATGTCCCAGCTCCTGCTCATAAGCCAAATGTAGAATTACGCATCTTTGACAAAGAATATTTCCAAATCAGTGCTGCTACATTTTTTCGTAATCGAAAAATCAAAAGCTTGTTATAATTAAGAGTTGTTTGGAAATCATTTTAATTTCTATACTTTTTTTGAATTTTTTTTATTTTCTATATAATTTTATACAATATACGTGATCCATTATTCTTGTTACCATTATATTTTAAAACTTCGTTACTTATTAATGTGAACTCCATTTTTGAACCCCTTTCAGTTTATGATAAAAGAGATTACTTGCAAGATTTATTGGTTGAAGCACGAATAAGTCGATTGGTCAAAGGTAATCAAAAAATGAAATGCTCARATATAATTGAATAAGCTTCAGGGTCATATTAATGATATAGATTGAAGGAGTTTTATGAATAAAAGGGTTACTTGTGATATAATGAGGGAATTTGATTACCAAAACAATAATTCAATCGTAAGCTTTTTTCCTTTCTTCAAACAATTAATATAATATTATCATGGAATACAATGAATACATCAAACTTGGAATGATAAACTTCAACCAAACTAAATGTTCATCATGTTTAAACTAATTGCAAAAGTATGATAAATTGCAGGTAATAATGTTATTAGAGATATTTCACTATTAAAAACAATATAAATAGATTAATTACAGCTTCAATAAGGTTATTTAATTAATGGAATTTGAATGAAAATCAATTTGAGCAGGAAATAATCGATGAAATGTATTTATTAATATTGATAGTAATAATACTGGAAAGAATACTAGTGATAAAGGCAATGTAATATGATTGATAAACTTGATAGATTTTCCTTTTTTTCAATTTTTGTGTTTTCATTACTGTCATTAACTTGGATATCTTGAATCTTGAAATAAAACAGTAGCCTGGAATCTGAATCAAATAAACAAATCTTTTTTCTGCAAACACATAAAATATGCCTTTCATTAATGAAAATATTCTATAAACCAAATCAACCATCTTTATGTCATATAAATTGTCCAATAAATAAAGTTGACATCCATGAAATGAGTATCACTTTTCAATAAATTATCATTAGTTTAGAATAATTAATTGAAAGTTTTCTTCTATTTTTTTGATTGAGTAATTTCCATGATAATAATTGGAGTYATATCACTTAATAGAATATATGTRGTCTTGATCAGTTGTTTCCTATCATCATCTTATTCTTCTTCTTCTTCAATTATTGTTTTTGCTTCTATATTTCAAAAATCTCCATTTGAAATACTCCAAATGCAATTGAAATATTTTAGTATTGGAGACCAACTTCACGGTACTCCTTTTTCTCAAGAAAATCGAATTTCAAACTAAAAGAATTCAAAATTTCAGAATCTGAGAAATTGTAGTTCTAAAACAGAATAAATTCAAATTCAATTGAACAAATATGTTGGAAATTGAAACGAAAAAACAATAAAAAGCTTACTCTGCTACAAAACAAAATAACAGAGAAAATAGTCAAAATTAATTGAACACATATTAATTAATTATTCTGACTAATTTGAGAAATAACTCAATAGGTTACAGTCAAGTATCAGGTCTAATATTGAATTATTCCAAAATTCAAAATAAAAAAAAATTTTCATACAATTCACAGATACGAGAATCTTCGAAAYTGAACATAAAAGTTAATAAGGAAAGTTAAAGCAAATTAGGCCATTACCAAAGTCGTAGAAATTCAATTCAGATTTCCCAATACTAGCAGTAAATCTCCATGTACTGAAAAGCATATTTTTCATGTACAGATTGTAAAACGAACACCATTCAGGAGCGAAAAAATAAAATTCTTCAATATTTTCTAATGATTGATTCTTGCCGGACCGAAATGATGAAAGAAATTCAGATAAATTTAGTGATTGAGAAAATTGAAAAAACAAAAGTAAGTGAAATGACTGACTGAATAATCTGTAACATTGAATTATCTGTAACATTTCATATTCAATAACCACTTTGATATTCTAGTCACTTATCACCGGAGTAAAAGTTTCAATTGCAATTAATGAAATTAGTGAAATCCATTAAATTCTCCAAACTTTCATAACTCAAACTTTGCTTAAGAAAATCTCATAAAAAATAAATTGAAAAATAGCATAAACCTTATAAAGTGGCTGCGTGCAATCAAAGACAACTAAGCATCAATTGGAAAATCCCAGAATTACTGAGATTAAAAGAAAGTATGTGTATAAACAGCTGATAACTCGTTAATTTCGATAACTAGATTCTTGCAAGATATTTGTAATAGTTACGAAAAATCCATCATAGAATATTTTTTACTTACACGCTACTGCAAGTCAATTCAGTCACTCTCAGAAGTCCATTCGATTCTCACCACTAAACCCACAAAACTACCACAATGACTAAACTGTCCCAAAATTTAGTTGAAAAAAAAGCTATCAGGATTCCTAACAGATATTAATTTCCTGTTTACAACCGAGTAACTCTATAACTATCTGGTTRAATGAGCGAGAAATGCGGTTTGTACTAATCAATTTTCTTCCACTTTAGCCTGCACCCAAAATAATATTTCTGCATTTCTATTCCAATTCTCATAAAGTTTCTTATTGATCAGTGCGCAAATAAATAATGGTTTAGATTCAATTCCCTTTCAAATTTATCTCTCAGACATTTATTACACTTTTCTTTTTATCGTTTACCTTTTATCATTTACCTTTTATCTTTCTTTTTCTATTTCGCTTTATTATTTATCTCTCTACAACATACCCTATTTTTAGATTTAATTTAATATTATTTTTTACCCATACTATATTTTAGTTTTACCTATTATTCTCAATTATTCTATGATATTCCTTTTCACTTTCATCAATCTATCACTTGCCAAAATCGTATCACTTCAATAATTCAAATCAGTCAGAGACAAAATGTTCTCTAGCCCATTTGGATCCAAAGCATAACATTACCTGAACTACCAATCATTCTGTACATTCAGTCTTGAAAAAGAAATCAATACCAATAGACTATCCCAATCCTTGAACAGCGTCCCAAAAGGAGAACTGAAATTCGTCAAAAGAAATTTGAATAACAAATTATTAAATTAAATTCTGAATCAACAGCTGATTGATATCCATCGTAATACAATCCAACAAACCGAATTGTTTTACTAAAAGCCAGAGTGATAGCAACAGCAGCTCAGACAACAAAGGAAAGTAGGCGAATAATAACATAGCAGTAGAAATAAGTAGTAATTGATATTATTTACCCAAAAAARAGCCCATGGTTTAATASAAACACYRCTAAATCCCWAACAGGTTCTTATAGATTGTGGCAGCATAGCCATACTTATTCAAGTATATTGGGGAATGAAATAAACAAATAAATAAATCTACGTAAAAAAGGAAATAATAAAGAGAAAATAATTAACAAAAACCACAAGTAATAGTGCTTTAATTATTTTAATTGTGAAATAAAACTTGACTCTTCAAAAATGAAGTGAATGATTCTTATCTTCATTTATTCATTGAATTGATTTTYATAAATGAATGGAAATTAGTTGAGCAAACTTAACACTGATTGTAATCTGCACCATTTTGCCCATATCCACCAATTTATGATATTTCATTTCTGATTTCAAATATCCTTTCATTTTTTTTCTATTTAAACTCACATTTCTCTCCCAATTATTTTAATCCAAAATATTATCTCATCATCCAACAATCAAAATGGTTAGGAAAAAGAAAAAAAAAAAAAAATCATTAACAAATATCAATAAYTCAACATGCTTCTTAATTTCAGAAAATCTATTAAATTTATCTTTTTATATCATCATTAGATTAGAACTCCTCCGCATTCATTTATTCAACAAATGATTTGCTTTTTTTTTATCAATTTTTATCACTTTAGTATATTCATCAAACTCCATCACTTTCCCATTGAGTTGCTGCTTTTGAACTCAATCATTCATCTCCTTGGTTATTATGAATTGTGATTTATTAACAAAATATAGTTTATTATCAAAATCAATTAATTAACAAAATATAGTTTATTATCAGATCAATTTATTTATAACATTAGTATAGTTCATTCAAGATTCATGGAAATCCTTCATTTCCTTATCTACTTTTAGTTTACTTTAGTTTGGATTAGT
>BCKQ01000004.1:947512-1015488 GCA_001600695.1 Ascoidea asiatica | reverse complement strand
ATCAATTTATTTATAACATTAGTATAGTTCATTCAAGATTCATGGAAATCCTTCATTTCCTTATCTACTTTTAGTTTACTTTAGTTTGGATTAGTCTAGCTTGGTATAGCTTATACCTTTAAGACTAGTATCTTTCCTATTTAGTTTAGTATTTTTCTTCAATTTTTAGTATATTTCTTAGTATCTTATATCTTCTTTTTCTTTTCTCTTTTTTATCTTCTTATTACTTATTTCAACCTTCTACCTTTGCCTTTCTTCCTTCTTCTTTCTTTATACTTCCTTGTTATATCTTTATCATTAAGATATTCCTAGTTAGTTCCTTTTCAATATATTTCTTTTTTTTTCACAAAAATATTTTCTTTTGTAGGATTTCTAATGGATTGAAATCCAAGTATTAACAAATGAGTTCTAGGAAGAAGTATTGCTTGAGCAACATCAGCCATCAAACCATCAGCTATCTATAAACATCTTACAGAACCATTGAAACATTAGAATATCTAAGAAGATTTATATTTCATTCAAAATGATTACTATTCTTAAAGTAATGTTTATTTTGTGTTTATTTCTCATTTAACTGGCACTGATGTTAAAAGCTTTAAGTTTTTGGGTCCCGCGGGCGGAACGGGGACGGTAAAAAGTTTAAAGAAAATCCAGCGAAAGATTTAAGTGTAAAATAATCATTTAAGACAATTTGATTTATTCTGATTATGCAAAAATGGCAAAATATTTATTGAATTATTTACTTTGACTATATAGCAAAGTTGTTTCTTTGATGATTTCCTTTAGATCTAAGATATCAGCTTTTAATTCGTCCACTTCCTCACTTTTTTCACCTAAAATTTCCAATGTCCTAAGATATTTTTTATTTAATTCTTTCATATTTAAGTTTAAATCTTTTACAACTTCATTATCTTTCATTAATCTTAAGATTTCTTTTCCAGCTTCTGTTTTTTCTTTGTTAGTTTTATTTAATTCTTCTTTAGAATTTAATAATTCTGTCTTTAAAGACCTTATTTGATTTGTTAATTTAGAAATTAATTGAATATTACTACTACTTGGTCCTGCTAAATTACTACTTGATCTTCTATCAGGACCTCCAAAGTTAAAATTACTATGAGTTGGTGTAACTACACCACCATATATACTTGCACTATCACCAAGTTCATTAATTGTATCTCTATCATCATTATCATCTATTTCTTCTTGAATTCCAGTTATTCCATTTGTTCCATTAATTCCATTTTCTTCTAAAGTTCCATTAAATGAAAACGATCCTTTCCTACTTGACATAAATGATGAATCATTATGATACGTATTGAAACTTGAATTTGAAAATTGTCTACCAATTGGTTGAATCATTGGTGGTACAGGATATGAATTTGAAATATTTATACTTTTTTCTAATTTATTTAATTTTTCTTTTAAATTTTCATTTTCATTTTCTAAAGATTTCATTCTTTCATTACTATTTATTTTACTAATTAATTCTTTCAATTTAATTTCATAAATTTTATTTTCATCTTCTTTTAATTTTAAATTTTCTTTCAATTTATTAATTTCTTTTAAATTTTCAACATTTTCATTCATTTTTTTATTATTTATAATTTTTATTGAATTTAATTCTTCATTTAATTTTTTAATCATTTGAGAATTTTTTAAATTCATTAAATTTTTATTATTAATTTCTTCTTGAAATTTATTAAGTTTATTTGATAATGAAATTTCAATTCTTGAAAAATTTTCATTACTTGCATTATATTGATTACTTATTAATTCAAAATTTTTTAATAATTTATTATATTTATTATTTAATTCATTATAATTTGAATTTATTCCATTCACCTTACTTTTATCATTATTATTATTATTATTATTATTATTATTATTATCATCATTATTATAATTATTTCCATTTTCATTATTTTTACTTTCATCATTATTATTTTCATTTAAAATTCTTAATTCTTCAATTTTACTTTCTAATCTTGTAATTTCATTTATATTTTCTTCTTCTACAGTTTTTAATTTAAATCTTAATTTTTCATTTTCATTATTTAATGAATTTATTTCATTTTTAAAACTATTATTTAAAACTTGTTTTTCAATATTTAAATCATTAATAATTTTATCTAAATTTTCAATTTTTTTATAATTTGATTTATTAATTTTAATTTCATTATTTAATTTAATTTCTAAATTTTTTGATTTTAATTCTGTAAATCTTGAATTTAATTCATTATAATTAATTTCAAGATAATTAAATTTTTCTTCAATTTTTTTTAAAAATTCAATATCTGATTTTAATTTTTTTTCATTATTTTGAAAATTTTCAAATTTTAAATTAAATTCCTCAATTTTTTTATCTTTTTCAAAAATTTTTAAATTTAATTCATTTATTATAGAATTAAATTCATCTTCTTTATTTCTTAAATTTTTTATAATTGTATTTAATTTTAATTCTTTTATTGTTAATTTTTGACCTTCAGATAATAATTCATTAATCTGTTTATCTTTTTCTTTTAATTTTTTATCAATAAAATTATTATTTGAAATTGAATTTAAATCTTGTGATGAAGATAAAGATGAAGATGATAATATTAATAATTTTTTTGAAAGTGAATCATTTTTTTCATTTAAAGATAAAATTTCATTTTTTAAATTATTTATTATTGATTGTAATTGAATATTTGAGATATTGTTTTCATTATTTAAAAATTGAGATGAATTTAATTCTGAATTTGATTCAATTTCAAAATCTTGTGAAGATGTATTAGATATAATTATTGTCAGATCATTTTCCTTAATATTTTTATTATCATTATCATTATCATTTTCATTATCTTTATCATTATCATTATCATTATAATCATCAAATCTATCTCTACTTATATCTATAGAAGATTTTCTTGAATCAGATTCTAATAAATCAGCACTTGATAAATTTCTATAAATTGAAGAAGAAATTGAAGATCTTGGAGAATATAAATCATTTTCAATATCATTTTTGTCATCATTAATATTATTTTTTATATTATCAATATTTTGAGATAAATTATTAATTAATTGATTTTGTAAATTTGAATTTTTTTTTTTCTTTAATTTTTTATTTTTTGATTTTAATTTTTTATTATTATTTTTATTAACAGCTAATGCTAATCTTTCTTGCATTGATAATTTTTTTTTAATTGGTTTTGAAGGAGATAAAGATTTTTCAATAATTTGATTTTCATTTATTAAATCATTATTATTTATTATTGGAGATTTAGATAATTGAGATGAATTTATATTATTTAAATTATCTTTAGAATTAATTATAGATTCATTAATTGAATTATTTGAATTTATTTTTGACAGAATATTTTCAGAAACATTATTAGTTTCAATATTATTATAATTATCTTCATTATTATTTGAATTTATATTTATTTTATCATTTTGTTCATTTTGTTCATTTTGTTCATTGGATATTGTTTCGGTATTTAATTTCTCAATTGAATTTTGTTGAATTGTAATATTGAGAGTATTATCAATAGTTTCAGAAGAATCTTTTGATTCCTTTGAATCTTTTGAGTTTATTTTCAATAATTTATCATTTTCATTAAAAGATATTTCAGTCATTTTTTCAAATTGATTAATTTTTGAAGAAACCAAATTACTTTTGTTATTATCATTATTATTATTATTATTATTATTATTATTATTGTTATCCAAATCTTTTTGAATTATTGAGTTTTCTTCATTTAAATTTGACATTTTTGATTTTATTTTTTTCCTCAATTCCTGAAAACTTGAACAATCAATCAATAAATTAATCAATCAATCATTAAAAATATCTTTTAGTTTTTGATTCAAGTTCCTTTTATTTAGTTTGATAATAATCTCAATTCATTTCATTTCATTTCACTTCTCTTCTCTTCATTTCAATAAAGCTTTAAATTGATATTTGTTTTGAAATTGTTGATGTGTTTGTATGTGGGAATAAAAACAGAACCGCCAAAGGCTTAAGATAAGGCCAGTTCTGTTACCCGGACACGTGGCCACTTTGCAGTATTTGTTTATTTATTGATTGATTATTAAAGTATTATATTATATTTAAGTTATATTTATGTTATATTATTATATTAGATTATATTATACAAAGTAAATGGTTTGAGTAAATGATTTGAGTAAATGGTTTGAGTAAATGGTGAGTGAATTGCAGAATGAAAGAATGAAAGAATGAAGAATACAATTATGAATCATCATCATCAAAGTTTGGAGGATTAATTGATTTTTCATAATTTATTGGAATTATAAATGAAGAATTATATGTATCATTTTTGAAACCTCTTGGATTATAAATTTCTTTATTAATAATATCAATAAATTCATCTTCATCATTTTCTCTTTTTAAAAGAAATTCTTCATTTGGAATTATATCAAATTCATTTTCTTTTTCATCATAAATTATATTTTCATCAATTTCTATAAAATCTGGTGCTAATGATGACCATTTTTGTGGTATTAAAATTGACCAAATATAAATTACACCAGAATCTGTACCATTTGCAATAACTAAATTTTTAAGAGAATTAAAATCAACAATATTTAATTCTTCTTTTGGACCTTCAAGGATTTTAATTAATGAACCATTAAAAGTTTCCCATAAGAATATATGATGATTTGAACCAAGAGTTGTTGCAATTAAATAATCACCATTAAAATTTATTGAAATTGAATTCCATTGTAATTTATTTACCATATCTTGAAATTTATGAATGATAATAAATTTAAAATTTATTAAATTTAAATCATTTAAAAAAAATTTTAAATTATTTTTATAATTTAAATTAATTTGTCTTAAAATTCTATCAGAAGAATTTATAAATAATTTTTGATTATTTGAAGAAATTATAATTTTTTTAATATTTGAATTTGTAATTTTTTGAGAAAATATTTGTTTAATTTCTTTTACTTGATTTTTATTATTATTATCATATATTATATGAAATACATTTAAATAACCTTTTGAAGTACCAGAGAATATAATATTTGAATCAAAAGCAAAAGTTAAAGCAATTGTATAATGTTTATTATTTTCATTAGATATACTACTTGAATTATTATTATTATTAGATAATAAAGGTAAAGTATTAAATTTAATTTTTTTAAAATTTAAATTATTTGAAATATCTATAAATAAAGGATCATTTTCAAAACTAGAAACAATTAAATGAAAATGATTTATTGAACTTAATTGAGATTCCCAAATGAAAGAATCTATAATTATAGATCTTAAAATTGAATTTAAATTTAAATTCCAAAGTATTAAATTATTATCAATTGAAGAAGATAAAATAAAATTATTATTTTTAGACCAATTAATTGATTGAATTAATTTAGTATGTTTTTTTAAATTTAAAATTGGTTTTAAAGTATCTAAATCAAATATAATTATTTGACCATCATTTAAACCAGAAGCTAAATAATTTCCATTATAATTAAATTTTAAAAAAATTGAATTACCAAATTGTAATGTTGATGTTAAATTTTCTGGATATTCTTTTGCAACTGCAAATGGATCTAATAAAGATAAGTTCATTATATATTATTTGTATGAGTATGATATGTATGATTATGATTATGATTATGATTATGATTATGATATGAGTATGTTTATATATATTACATTATTTGTATTATGTTTAAGATAATAATATGTTAATAATTATAGTTGTTTAATGAAATAAAATAAATTAATTATATTTCAAATATGTCAATAATATCAATAATATCAATAATATCAATAATAACAATATTAATTGAAAGTAATAAATTACGTAATCATAAAACAAGAACCATAAACGTGGTTTCAATTCCTGTTTTAATTTGTTGCTTTACAAGGTAAGTTTACCTAAATAAAAATATAAAGAAGAAGTTACCCTGAGATGAAAGATGAAAGAATTAGATCAATATAAAAGAGAGATGAAATTAAATTATTTTTTTTATTTTTTTTTTTTAAATTCTTTTCCTTTTTTTTTCTTCATCTTACAAGATACTAATCATTTTATAATGGGTTAAAGCTGATTTTATTTAAAGTTATTCATAATAATGTCACTAGAGACCCAATTAGAATAAATTTTTAAATTGTTTTAGATCATTAGGTTGAGATTATTTTATTTTTCTATAAATTATCTTGATCAGAAACACTTACATTATCCATGATTATATCCATGACTTGAAATTAATAATTTAAGAGTTATTTTTTGTTTACGTTTATGTTTTACTTGTCTTACTTTAGTTTTAAATGTAATTTTTGAACTAATTTAATGACTTTATTTTGATAATTATTCGAATATGCTCATTTGAGTTCTTTTATTTTATTTTAATTTATTTTAATTTATTTTCAGTTATTGAAAGAAAGATAAGCAAGTAACGTTAATTTTTTTGAATAGTTTTCAGTCATGTGTTGGATTCGTTTGCTTGATGTGGTCAGTAAGAGGAAAAAAGCAAAGCCAGTTTCTTGGATCTCGAGTCACACCTCAAGATCAAAGGTGGTCAAAGGCGGTCAAAAAGAGCGGACCGCTTTCAACCAGCGGGCGGAGATAATAGAAATAAAAAAAAATATTGAAGCTGGATCCGAAAGAAGGTCCGATGCGGAAGGCACCGTTGACAAAGAATTAAATTGAACGGTTGGGAGTGAATAGCGGTGGAAAAATGTATGCTCTGCTATGCTCTACAGCTGAAGCACCGTAAAATTACCAACGTAAAATTAGTAACGTAAAATAAGAATAGCGGAACAACTTGTGGTGGGGAGTGCAAAAGATTTCCCTGGTGATTGTTAATCCTTTTATTCTTTCTTCCAAGTTCTGTGTACATCTCGAATGTACTGGAATCTTCGTGTTTCTTCCTAGAATGACGTAGTGTCTTGTAGAACAATACTTAATTTTATTTCTTTTCTTAAGTATGGGAAGTGAACTTGCACATACTAAATTTACAAATTTATTCTTAAGATGGGTTACCCGCTCCTAGTTTCCACTATTATTAATAGGGCACTTACTTCCCATATTTTTTATATAATTTTTATATATTTTATATTTTAATTAACAATTGTTTATAATTTGATTTAGATATCTTCTTAGTAATAATTAGATATTTTTTTTTCGTTCGAACTACAATCACTGGGAAGGCCGTCTTCCGTGATCCGACATGGGCCAGCTGACCAAAAGACAAAAGACAAAAAACCCAAATGAAGTACAGATGTGCCAAGACAAGGGACCAGAAATTTAACCAATATCTTTTAAAAGAATATTTTATAAATTTAAAACTGTTTTACAAAATTTTAAAAATGTTCAACATTTAAGAGAAATTTCTATTTATCTATTTAGATAAACTCCTAAAAAAGTAAGTCTGGCAATGGTGCGGTGCGGAGATAAAACAAATGGAGTATAATTGTCTCAAGCGGTTACTAAAACATAGAGAGTGTTGTAGGGTGAAGGTGGTGCCGGAAGTATAAAATAGACACCTTTTCCCGAAAAAAAAATGCGCTCGACGCTGTGCTTACGTAACTGGTCTGCGTTTGCATGCAGACCCCACGAGCGGGAAGTGCTAAATAGCTCCGTGGTTCAGAAGGGCATCCTGGGGACCGCCCTGAAAGCAGCAATGCACTCCACGGAAAAGAACAGAACCGTCGAAGAACCGATGAAGTTTGTGAAAGCAACGAAAATAAAATGAAAAATTGAAAAAATGAAAATGGAAAATGAAAAGGAAAATGAAAATGAAAAAAACCGATTCCGACCACCGCAATAGAGTAACTAGTTCCTGCGGGTTGAAGACGTGCTCCTCGCGGCGAGATTTAGGAAAGAGTAAGTCACACGTTCTGGTTCCAAAGGTTCCTCAAGAGGCCCACTGCTTCAATATACGCTTACACGCCACATTTCTCTGTCTTTGTGCTCTTTACAACACTCACCATTCAAGACTGTACTGAATAGATCTATCTCATTTATCACCGCAGACAAGAACAAGAACAAGAACAAGAAGAAGAAGAAGAAGAAATACAAAGAAATAAAGAAGGCTACAAATAAGTAACTTAACAAATAAAAAATGATCGAAACAGAAACAGAACCAGAAACAGAAAAGAGAGAGAAAAGAAAAGAAAAGAAAAGAAAGAGAAAAAGAGAATGCTTTCGTAGTGGAATAAACTTGTTATAAACTATTTATTTGCTTCATAAACTTATGTTTAAACTTAAGCTTAATAAACCAATTACTGCTTTTGTTACGATTACTTTAAATTAATCACTTTCATACTTTCATACTTTGACAATTGAAATTTAATGAAATATTGAAATACTTCAACTACATTCAATTAACCAGTATAATATAATATATAAACTGTACTTTATTCCTTTGATATTTCCATTCATTTATCAATAAATGAATTTCAATCTCTTTCAATCTCTTAATACTTAATAGCTAAATATTATTAATTTATTGCTATTACAAAAAGTATATAAACAATCTTATAATATTGTAATAACCTTATTCATTTATATCCGCTAAAATCTTACTAATACTAATAGTAATAGTAATACTAATATTACTTTTTCCTATATACTCTAATTATTCACTGATTACTAAAAAGATTACAAATTATATAAAATACTTCAATATCTCTAAATATCTAAATTATTTCATTTCTCTTTTTAACTTATTTTACTTTTTTTACTTATTTCACATATTCCATTTTCCTTTATTTCTCATTTATTCATTATTATTCAATATTATTCAAAGTTATTCAAAGTTATTCATTATTGATTAAAGATTATTAAACCGCGTCAATTAATATTATATAAATATAAATATAAATATAAATATCTTCAATAACTCTCAAGTATTATAAATTTATCCAATTTTTAGGATTATATAAATATTTATAATTATCCTTCATTTCATTTAATCCATCATCATCTTTACTCTAATTCATATCAAATATATATAATATATATAATATAATATATTCCTTATTCTTAATATATTTTAATTCCCGATACTTTTATCCGATCCGAAGCGCTATTTTTCACTCTCATTTAAATATCTCCCTCTAATATAATAATATATTCTATTATAATACAATAATAAAATGATTGATAATATACAAGATAATAATAATAATGATATCCAGAATCAGAATATTAAAGATAAAGATAATATAATTATAAAAGATGAAAATGATGATAAAAATATTAATGATATAAAAAATATTCAAGATACCAATGACATCCAAGACAATAAAGACAATAAAGACAATAAAGACAATAAAGAAATGAAAGAAAATAATAATATATTAAATTTAAATATAAAAAAGAAAAGAGTTGGAAAAGCTTGTGATTCATGTAGAATTAAAAAAACAAAATGTGATGGTAAAAAACCTTGTAATAAATGTAAAATTGATAATAAAATTTGTACTTTTACTCAAAAAAAAAGATCAAAAGATAAAAATTATCCTCAAGGTTATGTAGAATTATTAGAAACAAGATTAGATCTTTTAACTAAATCTTTATCAAATTTAATTAATTTTATTTCAAAATTATCAACTTCAAATACAATTACCAATAGTAATAATAATAATAATAATAATATTATAAATAATGATTTAAATAATGATTTAATTTTTTTTAAAAAAAATAAAAATTCAATAAATAATATTATTCAATATCTTATTAATGAAAAAAATTTATTAAAAGATTTACCAATTGAATGGGATAATGGTATAAAAATTGCAACTAATTTTATAAATAATGATATAAATTCAATTAAAAATTCTTCAAATTTATTCTCAAATCATTTACAAAAAATTTCTGAAAATGGTAATATTTCTAATAATAATAATAATGATATAATTAAATCTGAATCAACAAATTTTAATAATATTCCAATTTCAACTGTTTCTCCAGAATCTTCAACTTCAACTAATTCTTCAAATATTTCAAATATTTCAAATATCTCAAATTTACAAAATATTTCAAATATACCAAATATACCAATAAATAATCAAATTAATCAAGATAATAATATCATCAATCAATATAATAATAATAATAATAATAATAATAACCTAAATAACATTAATAATTTAAACAAATTAAACAACTTGAATAATATGAACTTAGTAGATTTTACTAATACTTTATCCGCAAATAATTTCTTTAATAATTTAGACCCCATTAATAATATGAATAATATGAATAATATGAATAATATAAATAATATAAATAATATAAACAATAATGAGTTCTTGAATAATAATATTAATAACAATAACAATAACAATAACTATATAAATGATAATGAATTTAATATTAAAGGTCCTTATACAACTGGTGCAGAATTAGTTTCTGCAGCTTTAAATGGTAATTTCTCTTTATCTGATATTGAAAATGGTTTTAATAATCCATTTATAAATGATTTTCAATTATTATCTGAAAATAATAACAATAATAATAACAATAATAACTCTACCTCCACCAATATTAATGAAATGAAAAAAGCTAATAGTATTTCAAGTATAAATACAATTCCTCAATCAAATATTTCTTTAAATAAAGTTTTATCTCCTTTAAATTCTTCTTTTGATCAAATAAATTCTCCAACAAATTCTTTAGCTTATCCAATTTTATCTTCTTCTCCATCTTCTTTAAATTTAAATAATAATTCCTTATTTTTAAATAATAATTCAAGTGGTCCAAAATTAATTAGAACTTTATCAAATGGTCATATAACTAAAAAATCTCATAATTTCAGTCACAACAATCACAATAATCATAATAATCATAATCACTCTCATTCTCATTCTCATTCTAACAATAATCATTTCTCTCATAATCATAGTTCTAGTATTTCTTCTGCTTTGAAAAAACTTTCATCTTCTTCAAATACTAATATCAGTAATAATTTTAATAATAACTTTAATAATCCTACAACTAATATAAGACTTAATTTAGGTAATTTATTATTAAATAGTAATGATTCTTCACCTGAATTGAATTCTCCAAATTTATATATTCCTGATAATATCCCTGTTAAAGAAAAAGGTCAATTAAATAATAATACTGACAATACTATCAATAATGATAATAAGAACAATAATGATATTAATGATGTCGATGGTAATAATAACTTAAATAATAATAATAATCCTAATCCCTTTTTAGGGCCTTTCTCAAACCTTGATTTTAATTTAAATAATATGAACGATGTTCTAGAAACTACAAATATGGTTAACTCAAATAACTTTAACTAAAACTTTATATTTAATCAATTCATTTAATTACATAAGTTAATCTTTGGTCTATTACTTTTAATTTTTATTTTGACCTGTGTTACAATATATTCAGTTATTCAGCTTAAAATGTTTTTAATTTTCATTTTTTTTTCTCTACTATAATTAACTTAACTTAAAATAGTTACCTTTCTTTTATTTCTCATTATATTAACTTTTATATTTTTGTTTCATGTATGCTTATGTTTTTATTATTCTTATCTTTAAATGATTAAATGACTAAATGATTAAATGATTAAATGATTGTACAATTTAATAATAATTTCACTTGCATTATTATTTTTACTTTTTTATTTACTTATATATAATTTCATTTTTTTCAATGTTGTTTACTTTTTTTTTGCTTATTTTCTTATATGCTTATATTCTTATATTATTATCATTATATTACTATATTATTATATTATTATATTCCTATGTTCTTATATTATTTTATTCTTATTTTGTAATTTAATATATTCTAGTTAAAGTTAATTAATTTTTTTTCTTCTCATTTGAACTTTACTAATAAATCCTTCTATTTTCATTAATAATTTCTCAAATATTTTTTGATTCTTTTCGGGGTGTTGGCATATGGTAAATGAATATTAGGAATATATTTAATTAAATTATCTAAAAAATGTGAAAAATAAGAAGCTAAAAGAATATAAGTTTGAATATGAAATTTGAATTTTTGAAAAAAATAAAAATAAAAAAAAACTAAAAGCATGTAAATAAGATCTATAAGATATTTAAAAACTATATAAATGATATCCGGCTGAATATATAAAAAAAAAAGTGTTAGATTTCTACTTTCGGTTTTGTCTTTCGTTTGAATTTATATAACTTTTGAATACTTGAATAAACAAATAAATTTATTAATTTTAACTTATTCCCATTTAACAGACCAATTTAATGTTTCACCTGCTTTAAATGGAGCTACAACTAAATCTTTATTACCAATTAAATCATTTTTAATCAATTCTGGAATTTTAGTTTCTTGTTTATATAAAATAACATTTTTTTTTGAAATAATATCATTATCATTAATATTATAAAATTTTTTACCAAAATCAGAAACAAAACCTTTTAATTTATCTAAAGAATTTTGTTTATCAAAAATTTCTGCTAAATAACTAATTGAATGAGATTGAGTATAAACTCCAGCACAAACATTCATAAGTTTTGATTTATTTGAAATTGGATGTGGAGCAGAATCAGAACCGAAAAAAAAATGAGAATTACCAGAAATTGCAGCTTTAATTAAAGATCTTTTATCAATTGGTAATTTTGCAACTGGTTTACAAAAATTTATTGGATTTCCTGCCCAATTATCAATTGTAAGATATAAATGATGAGCAGTTATTGAACCTGCAATATTATCACTATTAATTTTTAAAATTGCATCAATTGCAGCTTTTGTTGTACAATGTTCTAAAACAATTTTTAAATTTGGAAAATCTTTATGTAATTTGAATAAAGCTGGTAAAAATTTAGGTTCTGCATTCAATACATGAATTTCATCATCATTATTTTCATTTTCATTTTCATTATTATTATTATTAAATTCACTTTCAATTGAAGGTTTTTCACCATGTAAGTTTAAAATTAAATTATTTTTTTCCATAACTTTAAAAATTGGATAGAAAGCAGTAAAATCATTTGGATCAACACCTTTACTTGAATTTGTAGTTACACCAGCTGGATAACATTTTATACCTTTAATTACTTTTAAATCTGCAGCTTTTTGAATTAATTCTGGAGTTAAATCTTTTGATAAATAAAAAGTCATTAAAAATGTTGTTTCTGGAGAAATTTGTTCTAAATTTTTTTTATATTCAATTACTTTTTCAATTGTTGTTATTGGAGGTACTAAATTTGGCATAATATAAGCTATTGATATTCCACCTTGTTTAATAGTTGGAGTAATTAATTTCATCATTTCTCCATCTCTTAGATGAACATGCATATCTGCAGTTTTTCCTAAGTTTATTTCTTTCATTATTTTTGTTGACATGGTTCTCACTATTCTCATAATTGCTTTATATGATATAATATAATATATGTATTTCTTCTATATTCTAATTAATGGATTCTTTTCATCAATATTTCTACAAAATTTTCAATCTTTTTCCTAGCGATAAAAAATATTCGGAGCTGAGCGCAGTTTTGGCCAATGAGAAGCCGCGCTCAGGAAGTGCTTACAAAAAAGAAGGTAATTGTAGAGAATATTGCATTTATTGTGTTATATATCATCAGGTATTCTTCTATAACAAGCTATGTATTTATTTCCTTTATTTCTGGTGACTTTTTTACCTTCTTCAGTTGCATTAGTCATTATTTCAACACATTTATCATTACTTTCCCAATTTTTATCTAATCTTTCAAAAGAAGGATGTTCATCAAGATGTTTAACCATCCAATTATGAAGATCAAGAACATCAGTTATGGTATATAATATACCAATGTTTTCATTCATTACATAAGCATATTCACTTAATAAAGTTGTTGAGATAATTCTTGCTTTATGTTTTCTTTGTTTAAAATGAGGATCTGGAAAACAAAAAAATACTTTTTCTAATTGACCTTTTTTAAAAAAATTTGGTAAAAATTTCATTGCATTACCTCTTAAAACTTGAATATTTTGATAATCTATATTATCTTTATTATTTAAATGATTTGTTCTTAAGGCCAAAATTCTATCTTGAACATAATCTGTAACTTGTAATCTAATTTCCATACCTAAAATTAATTTATCTTTAAATTCAGGTGATAAACTTATCATTAAACCACCAAAACCACAACCAATATCTGCAATTGTTACATCTTTTATTAATTTTTTATTTTCATTATCATAATATTTTGGATATAATTTTGACCAATCCATTTCCCATGGAGAAAGTGGATATTCTAATTGATGATCTGAAAATGGATTAGAATGTGCCCTCTGTCTATAAAATCTTTTTCTTGGTAACTGTATTTCTTCATCTTTTGAATTAGTTTCATTATCTTTAATATGTTGATCAAAATCAACTTTTTTAAGAATTTTTCTTTTTTTTTCTTGTTCTAAACGATATAATTTACGTTTATGATCATTACTCTGAGGATTCCTTTCCACAGGTTGATTTTCCATAATAACATCTTCACTTTTTTCCATTTTCAAATTAACTACTATAAACTACTATAAACTTTGCTCTGACTTTATAATCTCTTTCCAAATAGTTTCTACTTCTGATTCTTCTTTCACTCTTCAACTTCAATTTCAGCTTCAACGCCAAAATATTTCAATTCCCAAAATTCGCAGATTCTTTTTGAAAAATTTGATTTTTTTCTCGGCAAACACAAACAAAATATCAGATCCGCCGTGCTGGTTTTGAATCGAGTTTGATTTTAATTTGCAATTGATCATTAAATGAATGAATGAATGAATGAAAGGTGGTTAAAGGATTATTAAGTAATTGAATAAGTAATTAAATAATCAATATTCAAATGATCAATAGAAGAATAGAATATATTATCAAGAAAAGATGTTACTTAGAACATTGTTTAAGAGAACTGGATTTGTAAATAAAAGCATAAATATAAGAAATTCCATAGGGATTCATTTCAGATCTGGAAATGTCTATCGAGATATTACTTCGCATGGAATAATAAAAACTCCACCAAGATTTTATTCAACTTCAAGTATTGATAAATTATCAAAATCAAAAATTGATTCAAAATTATTAAATTCAACATTGAATTCAAAATCACCAACAACAACTTCAAAAGAATTTAATCCAAAAGATCCATTTCTTTTAAAATTTCCAAAATTCTTAAGAAAATATATTCATAGATTTATTCAAGCTCCATTTTCTCATATAACTGGATTTTTAATATTACATGAACTCTCGGCAATTATACCATTATTTGGGTTATGGTATATATTTCATAAATATAATTATTTACCAGATTTTCAATTACCTGAATCAATGATTGAAAAAGGTAATGAAATTATAAATAAATCAATAAATTCAAGTTCAATTTCAGATTCTTTTACAAATGATGAAAAAATTATTATAATTAATGAAGGTGCAAAAGCTTTTGCAATTATGAATTTTTTAGCTCCAATTAGAGCATTTTGTTCAATTTTATTAATGCCTTGGTTCACAAGAATTTTTATACTTCCAATGAAAAATTTATTCACAAAAACTTTACCAACTATTGCTCATTCAAAATTAAATATACCACCACCACCTGAATCAGATTTAGATTCAAAAAATTTAGATTCAAAAAAGGATATTTGGGAATTTCAACCTCCAAAAGGTTATCAACAAAAGAAATTACCAAATCGAAAATAATCAAAGCAATTTTTTGAAATTTTGAAATATTTGTACATAGAACTTTATATAACATATAATATATAATATATAATATATAATATATTCAAGACTCATGACAATATTTTACAGTTTACAGTAGCTAATTCTTTCCAATTTTCTAATAAACTTATTCTAATTTCTTTATTAAAAGGTAAACAAATGAAATGAAATGAAATAAGGCTAAAAGCGGTAGAAATCTAAAAAAGACTCGACCCAGTTTAAATATTAATTAATTCAAAAACATTCAAAAATAATTCTTTTTGAAAATGTTCATATTTCAAGAAATATATAAGATTTAGATTTTCATATTCCATTATATTTTACTTTGTCCTTGAATCAAGATTTATATTGAAATATCTTTGAAATAAATAATGTCTGTTCAATGTCATGGAATAACTAAGAAAAATGAACGATGTAAAATAACTGTTCAAGATGGAAATTATTGTCGATATCATAATTCTCAAAATATAAATTTTAATCAATCAACAAAAATGAAATTAAATAATAATATAAGTAATGTGGATAATAAGATAAAATTCTCGAAGAATTCATTAATGAATTCTGCTGCTCAAAAGCTTCAAAAATTAGAATTTTCTCAAATTAATTCAACTACCGGAACAAATACTAGTACGAGTACTACTACTAGCACAACATATACAAAACAAGAATATAATATAAAACTTTCTCATAAACCAAATAATTTTATACCTGATAATACAAATACAAATCAAGAAGGATTCATTTATATCTATACATTAAAACATTTACTTTCTTCAAAACCAAATAAAGAAAATTGGATTCAAATTCAAAATAAAAAATCTTTAAATTGGGAAAGTTTTAATCCAAAATTTCATATACTTTTAAAAATTGGCTTAACAACTCAAACTATACAAAAAAGAATTAAACAATGGGAAAATCAATGTAAGACAGATTTAAAAATTGTTGAACCTTTATCATTTGAAACTTCTTTGAAATTCTTAAATAAAAGTTTCAAATTATTAAATTTTAATGACTCAAATAATTCAAATAATCTGAAAGATTCAGATACTAAAAATTATATAAATTTTTTAAATGTAATGAAATTTAAAAATTATAATTCTCAAGTTAAAGGTTATTATTGCTCCAAGAATTTAAGTAAAATAGAAGTTTTAATTCATGAAAATTTAAGAGAGAAATATGGTAGAGTTAATTTATATTGTGAAAATTGTGGATTGAAAAAAGATCTTAATAGTAAAGAATATAAACTACATACTGAATGGTTCTTATTACCAAGAGATGATCTAAAGAAAATTTTCAAGACCATTGATAAAATCTGTTATGAAAATTCATAATAATCATGGTAATTTTGTATTATTTCAGTGTATAAATATCAATAAATGTCAATAAATTTCAATAGATATCAATAAAAAGGGTATAAACTGAGATCAAATCCGAATTGGGAATATAGTGGCTGGTATGTTTACACTATCTGAGAGGCTTGCCTGAATAAGCCACATCCGGGATTTGGAGTCCTGCAAAAAGAACGAAAATGCGAACTTTATTCACAGCCAACAGTCGAGTGATTGTTAAGAGAACTGTTTGACATGGTGTTTATTAATGGTGATGGTAATTGATAGTGATAATTGATAATGATAGTTGATGATCTACATAGGTTAGATAGATAGATAGATAAATATATAGATTTAAGATAAGATATTCGAGTAATAAAGATAGAATCAAGTCAAGAAGTGGTGAAGAAACAATTGGTATATAATTGATAGATAGATACATAATTAAAGAATCATTACTAGTTTAAAGAATTGAATATTGTAGATGACTTCTTGTAGATGATGCCTTCTACTAATGAAAAATCAAAGAGTATATTAAAATCAATTCCTTTTAGATCTCATGTGAAATTAACTGATGATGAATTGGATAAAGCTCATTTAGATTCAAAAGATAGAAAATATTTAGCTTCTTTAGATAAATCACTTTCTATATTTGATTCTGCAACTGAATGGGCAGATTATATTTCATTTTTAGGAAAATTATTAAAATCTTTACAAGCTCATTCAAGAGAAAAATGGATTCCAAATTCATATTCTTTTGAAATTTCAAGAAAATTAGCTCAATGTTTATCTCCAAATTTACCAAGTGGTGTTCATAGAAAATCAATTGAACTTTATAGTTATATATTCAATTTAATTGGTATTGAAAAACTTTCTCAACAAGTTTCAATATGGATTCCAGGTTTACTACCTTTAATTTCTTTTGCTTCAATTTCTGTTAAACCTTCAATAATTGAATTATTTGAAAATTATATAATTACAATTCAACCTTATTATTTAAAAATTATGATAAAAGCTTTATTATCAAGTTTATTACCTGCAATTGATGATGAATCAAGTGAATGTTTTAATGAAGCTTTAGGTTTAATTGATTCTTTAAAAAAAAATTTAAATGATGACTGTTGCTTTTGGCAATCAATTTATCTAATAATTATAACAAATCCAGATAGAAGATTAGGTGCTCTAGTATGGTGTAATAAAAGATTACCTTATTTCAATAGTATGAAAATATCTAATGATCCACCATTAACAACCACCAAAGATACAAAAGATTCTAAAGATACGAGTGATATCAAGACTATACTGACACCAACATTAATGGCAATAAAAGAAGATAAGTTGAAACTAGACTCATCTAATATTTCTTCAAATAAAATAATGAAAGATAAAATTTTAAATTCATTATCTGCAGAAGCTAGAGCATGTATAAATCCAGAAACTGGTTTATTAATTAGAATTTTTTCTAAGGGTCTAAGAGATGAAAATATTTTAGTTCAAAGAGGTTTTTTTGATCTTTTAGTATCTAGATTAGAATTAAGGTCTGATATTTTACAACATTTAGCTTTAAAAACTGATGTTGAGAAATTAATTATGGCTGCTTCTTCAACTGTTTTAAGAAAAGATATGTCACTAAATAGAAGATTATGGAATTGGTTATTAGGCCCTGAAGCTTTAGATACTTCTCTTCTGGCAAGGAGAAGTTCATTACCATTATCAAAATTACAAAATAATTTACAATCTGGATCAAATGATTTACAAACTCCAATAACTCCAACAGGCACTGCAAAAACAAAAAATAGAATTGACTATTTTAAAAAATTTGGTATGAATTATTTAATTTCCGGTTTATTAAAATTGATTAAAGGTAATGAAAATAATCAAAGATTTGCAATTCCTCTATATAAACAAAAAATTCAAGCTTATAAAATTTGTTTGGCAATTATGGATAAATGGGAAATTGGTTCATTGATAATTCCAAAAATTTTTATACCATGTTTAATATCAGTTGAAAAAACTTACGAACAATTAAATTCTCCAATTGGTGATATAAATAATGAAAATACAACTCAAGATTTACAATTTAATGAAGTATTGAAAAGTGCTTCTGCTCTTTTTGATAATGTCGAACCAATTAATATATGGTCAGATTTATTTAAACTTATAAATACTAATAGACTTAAGTCTGTTCAATTTTGTTTAAATCATTTTAATGTTTCTGATGAAGAAATGATTATTCATCATTTACCTTTAACATTATTTTTATTATTATTGAAAAGGATTTATAATGATGATTATATTTTAATATCTGATGCAAATAATTCATCTCAAAAAGAAAATAATAGTACAAAAAAGCAACTTTATCAGCCTTCAACTTCTATTGTTTGTAATAGCAAAAATGTTTCTTTATCTGATAATAAATCATTTGATATTTATGAATGGTATAATTTAGTTAAAACAATAATAAGTCTAATTCCACAAAGAGCATTTTTACCAGCTGAGCATGCTCATAATAAATCTTTATATAAATTATTCAATAATCAAAAATCTAACCTTACTGAAAAAGATTTAATAAAAGCAAGTGATGAAATATTTGAACAATTTTCCATTGAATCTTTTAACATAATTTCTCATTACTATTCTAAAATGAATGATGACGAATCTAAATTAGAAATGTTCAATCCAGAAATTTTAGGATTCCAATACAATTATAACTATAATGATAATGATGATATTTCTCCTCCATTACCATCTTCTGATTTATCTCTAATGATTTCAAATGCATCAACACTTCTAGTTTGGAAATGCTTAAGGGCTAGAAAGGATGTTTGTTATTATTATTGCGACTTGTTATCGGACATATTAGAAAAAATTCCAATGACAGCTTCTGACTCTTCTGCTTGGACTAATGATATACTATTACAAGAATTAATAGGGTTAGATAATCTCACTAAATCTTCTGAAAATAGTTTAATTGAAAGTAATCCGATCGAAGAGGTCTTAAATGATTCCATTGATGATTTTGAAATGTCAACTGAGATTGACATTAATTCCATAAGCGAAATGATATACGGATTATCGATCAGTTCAACAAAAGAACCTTCAAAATTAGAGAAAAAGTCAATTTTAGATTTAAATTATGTTTCTATTTCCTTTGGATTTGCAAATATTTTCAATGAAGTTGTAAAAAATATTTCTTTAAAGTTAAAAAATGAGCTTTTAGTAATTTTAATCTCACTTCTTTGGAATTGTATGCTTGATTGCTCTGGAAGATATCAAGTAGAATCTGTGAAACATATTCTTAATTTGGAATTGGGTGTAGATGCTCATGCTATAGAGTCTGTCCTCTCTCTGTTATTTATAAAATCCAATAGACAAGATAGATTGACTGCCTTTTCGGTATTATGGAATCATACTGCCAACCTTACTGGAAATAGTGTGACTACTGATATAATTTTAGCCAGACCCTTACAATTAGTCTTAGATGATCTAACAGATTGCGGTTCCCCAGATTATTTGATAGCTTCTAACGCAATTCTTTCAATTGTCAATTCTGGATCAGCTAATAGATTTTACAAAATGATTACAGTTCCACTTGCAAAAACCGAATTTTTAAAATATGTGGATAAAGAATTAACTCTTATTGATGATATTGATTTATATTGTTATCAAGTAGAAACAATTATTAATGTGCTAAATGTGAACACTTCTTTAATGATTCCGACATTTAGCAATGAATTAACTGTCTTAGATGAAGAACTTCAATCTCAAATATTAGATGATAATCTAAGTGAAAAACTTGATATTTCAACATACAAAAACTTAGTTATTGCAACTTTGATATCTTTTTTATCCACAGAACTTGACAAAAATATTTTAACAGTCAATTCAACTTCAGATTCTTTTACCAAAGCACTGAGATGCTCATTAAAATTATTGGAAATTTTGTTAAACGGAAAAGAAAAAAGTTTTAATATGATACCTCCTCTCTTGCTTAAAATATCATTCAAATACTTCAAAAAACTAAATTCTTCTTCAAGTTGTCCAGTTTTTGATTATATTCTTGTCAGTTTTCTAAATCTTATTTCCTATTCCTTGAAAATTGCCTATACCCAAAAAATAAGGCTCGATATGTTTTCTGTTGAAGATGCAAGTTCATATCTTTTGCTGAGAAATCAGGAAGAAATTGAAAACTCAGATAGTATCAATTTTTTACCTTATTTAATTTACAGTTTAAAGTATACAAATAATGCTATTCTTATTAAACATTGGTCTAGTTTACTTTCAGATAGTACAGCTTATTTTGGAGATTCAATTGCTCAAGTTATAACGCCATTAACCGAGTGTATTTGTGCCAAAATTAGAGAACTATTTGAAGGAATGGTACAATGCTTTGGTGAGGAAGATGAGAAAGCGAAAATCGACAAAACTAAAACCTCATTAAGATATGATTTCGATGATTCTGTAGCCTTATTGATGAATGCACTAGAAGACATCTTATCCTTTGCCCATATATACATTTCTTCAAGTGAAGCGAAGATGGTTACTGCAAAACCTCAAAGTAATGATCCAGGCTTCTTCGGGACCGTTATATCAGGAGTTTTTGCAGTTGAAACTCCAATGGCAAGGACTGCTGAAGAAAATAAAAAGTTAGTGATTATTTATTGTTTTCAAGAAGCTTCCAAGATATGTATGGAGATTTGGTCATGGTCTGAAAAAAAGACTCACTGGCAGCTTTTTAATTCTAAAACTTTGAATTCTTATTCAAATAAATACAATTCTAAGAATGATATTAATCTAATCAAATCTATGAACTATCATGTCTCCAAAATCAAATTCAGATCAAAAAAGCTTTTGGAAAAACTATATCTGCTTCAACCTTTGGAAATTCTTCAAACCCTAATGGTAAGAGATAATATATTTGCATCATCAGTATTTAAAATATTGCATGTTTTAGATGGCGGTAGACCTCAGCTTACAATTCCAAATATTTTCAACTTAATTAATATAAAATTGAACCCAGATATTGTTCCTTCGAAATATAAAATGACAATCCAATTAGCTGTTAATGATAGCTTAAATGAAAAGACCCTTTGCCAGTTTTTGGTTGAATATTTAAAATCACTTGAAAATTCTGCAGTTGAAGATATTTGGTTGGAAAGTATATCTTTTTTGAAAGAAATATATAATAGTTCAACTCTATATGTGAATATTTTACCCTTTGCACTTCTGTTTAACGGGGTTTTAGGAGAAAAGCTATCAAGATCTAAGTTTGGTGAGCAAAGAAGAGTTAGAAGAGAAATATCTGATCTATTTTTAAAACTTCTTTCATTAAATGTGTCTTCAAGAATAACTATTTCACCAAATGCTATTCAAGAAGCTATGTCAACTTCTCCTTTATCCCCTCAAAGTATTAAAACAAATGGAACAACTACAACCTCATATAAAAACAGTTCTTTTTCATTGAGTTCAGGTGTTTCCTCGGCAATAACCGAAAAGATTGGAAGCCCAAAAGCCAACTCTGAATTATTACAGGATGATGTTTGTAAAGCCATTCAAACTATTTTACCTCATCTATATATTATTATTCAAGAGAATGATAAGATTACTACTGCTTTAACATCAATAATTTTAAATATAGTTACTCCTGCTCTTAAGTCTAAGGCTTTTCCTAATTTACCTTCTTATATGATTGATTTGATTGTAGATTTAAGTAGTGTTGCTCAAAGTGTCAAGACCTGGAAATTAACAATATATGACATATTTTCTGATCCAAATTTTTTTAGTATAAGTGTTAATTCAACGATTTCATGGAATCAAATAATAAGAAACTGGATATCTTCAGATAAAGACAAAATGTTAGAGTTGGTTTCAAAAATTCAATCACATGGAGCAAGTTCAACAGCTTTATTTAGTTGGAATGAAACAGAAATTTATTCTAAAATTTTAAAAATTCAAAGAGTTATTTATCTAATAATAATATCACCAAAAGATAGTTATATTTTAATTCTAAAAGATTTAATGAGTAAATTACAAGATATTTCTTCTGTTTCAGATACATTACAAGCAGAAATTTTTTTATGTTTAAGAGCAATATTATTAAAATTTTCAGAAACGCATTTAACATCATATTGGACATTCATAATAACATCATTACATAAATCATTTCAAAGTGTTTTAGATTGTACAGAAGAAGAGTTTAATTCAATTAACTTGAATAATTTATTAAGTTCATGTAAATTATTAGATCTTTTATTATGTTTAAATTATGAAGATTTTAATCTTAATGAATGGATTTTTATTTCTGATATAATTGGAGCGGATTATAGTACAAGTGATAATTCAATGTTTGGATTAATTGATAGAATTTCAAATTTAAGTTTTTTCAAAATTGGATTATCAACACAAGATATAAGAAAAATTAATATGGAAACGGATATAAATGAAAAAGATGAGATTGATAAATTAAGAAAACCCTCATTATTTGGATATAAAAAAATTGAAAATGTAAGTTCATTAAAACCATTTTTTGATTCATTAAGTTTAATTAATTTTGAAAAAATTTATGCATTATCAATACCGGATATTGAAGCATGTGAACAAGATATATATAATGATCTATTTGATATGTAATTTAAATATTTAATTTAAAGATTCGATTATGATAATTAATTATTATATTTGTAGAGTATATGTATTTATTAAAATAGAAAATATTTTTCGAATATAATAAGAATCATAAAAAGAAAGGTAAGGAAATAAAAATGAAAATGAATAGAAATAAATAAGAATAATCAATAAACAAAATTAGGATAACCAAACCACATTTTTTTTTTATTAAATAGCCAAAAAGTATCATAAGCAAAAATAAAAAGCACCTAAACACCAAAAATATAAACATATAAAGATGAAAAAAAATTAAATAAAAAAAGGTTTAAGTTGATAAAAACATCAAAAAGCAGGTGTTTTTTTTTGTTTCTCATTATTTTTTTAAAAACATGAGATTGTATCTTTATTGTTATAGCAAATATGAAATTTGAATTTTTTGTATTAAAGTTTAAAAAAACTTTAGAAGAACCCTAAGAAAACATTAATTAAACTTTGGATTTATTAGCAGTAGTAGGTTTTAAACCAGCTTTTAATTCACTTAAAGAATCAGTGGCAAGTTTTTCAGAAGTATTGGTTAAAACTACTACAGGCTTTGAAATTGAAGAATTTAAAGATGTAGTTGAAGGTTGATTTTTAGTTTCAGTTGGAACTGAATCAGAAATTATCGGTTGAGGTTGAGTTTGAGGTTGTGATTGTGATTGATTTTTAGAATTAGATTCAGAAGAAATTGGATTTTGAGTTTGAGTAGGAACAGAAATTGGATTTGGATTTGGATTTGGATTTGGATTTGGATTTGGATTTGGATTTGGATTTGGATTTAGATTTGGATTTGGATTAGGATTTGAATTTTCTTTTGGATTTGGTTTTGGTTTTGAGGAAACTTGACTAATACCAACAGAAGGAGGAATTCTATCAGCTAAATCTCTTAAAAAAGATCTACCTTTTGATTCTGGATCAGAATAAGTTATATAAAATGAATAAGCTGTAGATAAAGCTAAAAATGATAAAACTAAAAAAGCAGTAACAGATAAAATTAAAGGCATTAAAATGAATACAGCAATAATCCAAAAAGATAAAGAAGTCATGAAAACAACAAATGAGATAAAAGCGCTGATAAAAACCATTATTGATAAAGGAATTAAAATTGGAGAAGTTATGAATAAAGTTGATAAAATGAAAGTCTTTAATTTAATTTATTAATAAATTTGAAATATGTTTATGTTAGTAAATGATTCTTCAATTGATTTATTCTAGAGTAAAAACTGGAATTTGAATTGAATTGAATTGAAAAAAAAACAAAATGATAAACCAGTTGAGTTGAATAACAAATTTTCTATTTGATGAATTAATATATGAATAAATAAATAAAAGGATGAATTGATTGATTGATTGATTGATTTTTAATAGATTCGAACATTCAAATTGAGATACAAGCACAAAAGTACTAAAATAATCAAGAAATAAGTAATTCAGATAAAATAAAGGAAAAGAAAGAAAATAAGAGAAAGGAAGAGAAGGGAAATGGGTAGTAATGCAAGAGAAATAAATAAACAAAAGAAGAAAAAAAGAAAAGAAGATAATCAAATTAAGCGCTGAGGTGAGAATCGAACCAGGAATCAGAAAACTATGAAAAAACATAAAAAATAAAAGAAAAAATAAAATAAAAACCTTCAAGCATGAAATCTAAAAGTAAATTGAGTGTATTTTTCAAACAAGACAATTAAGGAGGGAACAGAGAAAAATAATAATTACTTACGACAATAATTGGATGGTTGTATGCAAAGGCAATTGCAGTATCAACATAATTGATTTTGAATTTCTTAGCCAAAATGAATGCAATTCTATTTGGAAATGGAATAATAATTAAAAGAGTTAGTGATTGAATTGGAAAATAATTAAATATGGTTAAAAAAATTAATTCAAACTTACGATAGAAACTTTGAGGAATAATATTTTGAATTACTTTTACCAGATTTTAGCTTTAATAAAATGTATTGTTTGAAATCATTAAATGATAATGAAGTTAATTGAGATTGATAATTTTCATTTTTATAATCGTAATTATAATCATTTGATGATTTATTTCTAGTATCATTTTGATTTGATTGTTCTTTTGTAGATAAAATTGAAGTTGAAGAAGAATAAACTTCATTTTCATCATAATTATCATCATAATTATCATTGATGGTTAATTCCTTAACACTTTCATTAACTTCATTTTTTTTTGATGAGATATTTTTACTTGATGAAGGAGGAGTTTTCAATTGAGAATTCATCTTGAATTTAAATTTGATTTATTTGAAAATTTAAAATTAACTGATTATTAAATGATTGAAAAATTGAGTAATTTTTTAAAATATAATAATTTATGAAATAAAATAAAATTGTATCTTTTTGAGAAACTAAAAATTTAAAGTGAAATTTTGTTACAGATATACTAAAGTAAATGAATAAAAGAACAAGGTCAGCTTTAAAAATAACCAATTGATAATTAATTATCACAAGTATTGTTTAAATATTTAATAGAGAATCTATTGAATAAAATATTACGTTACCAGTCTGAATAATAATATTTATTATTTGAAATTTCAATTATCCTAAAGTAACCAATTCTTTTAATTCCTTTGATTTCTTTGGATTCTTTTTAATTATTTCTATTCCTTGTTCCCAATTTTTATAAATTGACAATATTATTGAAATTAGCTTAATTTGACTTAATGCTTAAATGAAATTTGTATATTTTTTGAAAGTAATTTACCAGGTTAAGTTAATAATTTTTAATAATTTTAAACCTTCTTTAGTTCCAGAGACCCAAAATTCATCTTCTTTCTTCAACAACCCATGAATTTCAAACCATGACTCCTAAACCAGGATTCAATTAACTCAGTCTCCGTACGCGTCAACACTAACCGGATTTGCTCGTCTTCAGAACCGCCAAATCAGGAATACTGTAAACAAACAAAACAATAGACATGGAATCGTAAATACACACAATTTCAAAATACACTCGACTAGAAAAAGCGCGCAGAACCACTATTTCTTTCCATTAAATCTTCCTCTTATCAGCATTTCAATATTATTATTAGACAATGTTTATTACAAATGAATCAATCACTCAGTGAAATTACTGGAGAAAAAATTTTTGTTTACATGTTTTATAGTAGAGTAAGTAAAATGTGATTAATCTTTTTTTATTATTTTTTTCTATATACTGTTTTTAAGTAAATATGAAATAATTGGATTTTCAGAAAACTTATTGTGGAATGAAAATTGTCAATAAGGAATTAATTGGGTGGAAATTAAGCAAAATATCAAACTAACAAAATTTTAACAAATAATCCTAGTTATTTATTAAAGGAGATAAATCAGCATGTCAGTTCCTTCAAATGAGCTCAGATATTATAAGAAAAGGTTCTTTTTTTCAAGGCTTCTCCAGATATATTTTCATTGTCCCCAACAAAACATCCTTTTGTTATTTCTGCAACAGATGTAAATATTTGAATTTATAGAAGAAAATGTCAGCGTGTATAAGTGGCTCTTTCAAAAGATCCGATATCATTGAAGGGAATTACAAATATCAGTGAATTTACTTTTCTTTACTCTAACTGAATTTTTGGTTACTCATTTGTGTTTTTTTTTGAAATATTTACCGATTGATTTTTATCTAATTTTTTTTTCAATTCTTTTTCATGAAAATCAATGAAATCGGAAAACACTCAATGGGTATGGAAACTGAAAGATTCAATTGTGATTGAAATTATATCTGATGGTCTTGAATAGTGATTAAAATCAGTAGTAGGAAAAAAAAATTTTAAAATATGGATTCATTTAATTAAAATTTCCTTTTTTTTTGAAGTAGAAAAACAATTTTGAACATTTTTCATTCCACAGCAATACTTCCGTTGTGTTTATGATTAAGAAATTGAAAAGAAAAAGAACAACCTTTTAGGCTTACTACCTTCACATTTTTGAAAATTTTAGACAATTAACTACTAATGCTTTTAAAAAGACTCAAAAATAATTATATTATTTTATGTTTTTCCAATAAGTTTTGGGATACTAAAATTAGTACCTGTTGATACTGTTAGCGATTCTACGAATTATTTTGAAATTTCACAAATTGCAAATTTTTAAACAAAATAAAATTATTTAATCTATTATACTATTTTTTGTTTATTATTGAACTCTTTCTTCATTGATTTTTTTAGAAATTTTCTTCATTGAATGCTCTTTTTCATTGCTTTGAAATTTTTGGTTTGTTTTTTTAAACATGCCTATTCTATAGAAGTATGATTTTCAATCAGATCTGAAGAAATAAGTGTAAATTGCTTATAATCTTTGATATAGTTATGAATTACTACGAATTTATTACTAAAGCACTGCAGTTTGGGGGTTTGTTTATTTTCGAATTTCGGCAAATAATAGATTATTTTCATACAATTCGGCATATAAAAAATATCAGTCAGGTGACTAGTAATAAAAGTGGTAGGAGTTTAAAAGCCATTTCAAGAATATAAATATTATGTATGAAAAATACCTCCAAAAACAGAACATTTCAAAGAATGTTAAAGAATATAAATGTTTGAATTAAATTAATGATGAAGTTTTGATAGTAAATAGATTTTTAAATATCAAAATCCAAGGAACTTTGATAAATGCTTCATTACCTAAATCTGAATCAACAACTTTTTCAGCTAAAGTTTCTCTTGCAATTACATAAGCTCTTAAAACAAATAAAGAAAAAGAAGCTGCAAGAAAAAATGATCCAGCAAAAATTGCAGGATGTAAATAAGCATTGTGATTAATGAAATTATTTGATTGATTGACTGCACCTTTTAATTCAACTCCAATTACAGGTGAAATTATTCCAATACCACCAATAAATAACCAAACCATACCAAATACAACATTTAATTTTTTTAAACCCACAACTCTAGGAATTATTGAACCTAAAGCAGGCCATATAAATCCCATTAAACCACCAACAAATAATCCAAGCATTAAAGCACTTGCATAATTTTTACCTAAAATCCATAAAGTAAAACATAAAATTGAACATATTAAATAAACAAAAATTCCAGTTGTAATTGAACCAAAAATATCACCAAGATGACCTAAGAATGGTCTAAAAAATAAAGCTCCAACACCAATCATTGTTGAAGAAATTGAACCTTGATAATTTGAATAACCTAAAATTTCAGTAAAATCACTAATACTATATTGAACAACAACATATGAAAGAATTGTTGAAGATACCCAAAAAATAGATAACCAAAAAGATTTTGAGAATAAAACTTGTTTATCAATAATTTTAATCTCAGGTTTAATTTTTTTTGATCTATCTTTTAACAAAAGAATTGCAATTAAAGTTAAAGCAAAACAAACTATAGCTTGAATTCTTTGAGCCCATCTAACACCTAAAGTATCTAAAATTTTACCACCAGTTAATGCAAAATATATACCACCAGTACCAGAACCACTTGCAGCAAGACCATTTGCTAGAGTTCTTCTTTTTTTAAACCATTGTGGTATTATAACACTTGCAGGAACATAAGTAAAAGCTAAACCATAACCTTGTAAAAGACCTTGAGTTAAATATAATTGCCAAATATGATTATGACTTGCAAAACTAGCTAACATCATTGCAATAAATTCAATTATACAACCAATTGTAATAATAATTTTAAAACCATATCTAGTTGAAAGATATGTTATAAAAGGTGCTAAAATTACTCCTGCTCCAAAAGCTAAACCACCAATTGCAGCAAAATCTAATTTTGAAGAATTTTTGAAAATATCATTATTCAAATAATAAGCTAAAAAAATTGCAAATCCACTATTACAACCCCAAGTACAAAATGATATCAAATGAAAAGCTAAAACTATAAACCAACCATAACCTCCATCAGGTACTTCAAATTCATTCATTTTCTCATTTTTTAAATCTCTACTATTTACAATATTATTATTATTATTATCATCATTATCATTTTCTAGATTTTTTTCTAAATCAATTGGCAAATAAACATCTTGTAAATTAGTTTCTTGATTTCTTTCAATCAGATTTTGTTCATTACTTGAATAATTATTTTCAATTGTTAAATTATTTGAAAAATCTTCCTTTTTCATTACAATTTCTTCTTGATTCATTTTGAAAAACTTTGTATCTTTAATAATAATCAAAAAATCATGATTTGATTAAAAAATTAAAGAGCTATTTCTCATGCTTTATATAAATTAAATCTTTTATTTATTTTATATTTCTAATATAAATTTAGCAATAAAAAAAGAAGTCTTGAATTTTGATTAAATCCGCTTGGTGGAGATAACGATAACAATTAACAAAGAAAAATTTATAAGAAAATGAAGAAACCAGAAAAAAAAAGAATGAACAGAGATTGTTTTCCAGCTCTTATTCGAGCAATTTCGACTTGTAACTCACCAAAAGTTTTAGCATGTTTCTTCTAAAAAACACAGTAAATTTTATAAAACTTTTTGTAAAATTCAAAAATTTCTGAAAATTTCGACTTTTTTTTTCAGAAACGGAATGCGGAGTTAATACCGGCTTGACGCTAAACGAGTTGCGGAGATAATCCGAATAAGGCACTCCAGAATACCATCAATAATTGAACAAATCATGAAAGTATTGCGAATAAGAACTTGAAAACAGAGAATTGGAGTTACAAAAACAGTGCAAATTAAATTTTTCTTTAATGGTGAGGTGCAAATTATTTGAATTATGGTTACTTGCTTTTTTTTTTTTTTGGTTTCTTCTTCTTTTATTTAAATTTTTTGATCAATTTTTTGATTATTCAGCTATTTAAGCCAACGAAGCCAGTTTCTTGGAACATATTTTTGCGATTTAAAGAGGGCCCGGAAATCTCACCTCGGTTTTTGCTCTACAGTAACGTTAGTTTCATTTTGTGTTAGTGTTAATATTATTATTATTATTATAGTATAAAGTGTGTATAAAGTGTATAAAAAATAAGAAGAGAATATAAAATATATGAAACTTATATTATCAGTTATTTCATTCTGTCCCTTGAAAATTTATATATGTCGAGAGTTTTTAAAAGAGGCTTGTACCTGAGATAAAACTAAAAAAATACAACCAAGATATTGATAATGACAACCCCGTATTTTTAAAAATTGCCCAATGTAATACAAAACCATTTATTTCTTCTTTTTAGAATAATACAATTTCTGTATAAGTGGATTATGTTCCCTTAATTCTTTATTTTTATTACCAGAATATTCAACATATGCCATATCTTCACCACCTGCAAAACCTGCAATTGAACCTGTAGCTCTTTGAACTTTAGTTCTACCAAAATTTGAACCTTGAAATTTTCTTTTTTTACCAGGTGCCATCTTAGTACCTCTTCCAACAAAATTATCTGCATCATCCCCTGCTTCAATACTTGCTGCATTTTCTTCTTTTAATAAAACTTTTTGTAATAATTCTCTTCTTTCTGAAGGTAATGTATATGCTAAACTTGGAAAATTTTCTAATCCATTTAAATGTGTAATAACTTTGAAAGCATAACCTTGATCTACTAAAAATGCTTGTCTTTTTGATGAATAATACATTTCTTGTGTATCTTTTGAAACTAATGAATAAAAAAATGCATTAAAACCTTCATCATTTCTTCTTTTGGCTCTTAAAATACGACCTAATCTTTGAGCTTCTTGTCTTCTTGATCCATAATGTGATGAAATTTGAATCAAACATGTTGCTTCAGGTAAATCAATTGATGTATCACCAACTTTTGATAAAAAAATTGTATTAACTTGATCATTATATTGAAAATTTTTTAGAATTTTCATTCTTTCTTGCTGTGGAGTTTCTCCACAAATAAATGGTCTATTTAATTTTAAAGCATATTCAACTAATGCATAAACATTATCAGAAAATACAATAATTTTATCACCTCTTTGTTCATGATAACTTATTAAAAATTGTGCAGCTTGAAATTTTGTTGGATTCATAATATATAATAACATTTTTTTTCTCGCAGGTGAATTAATATATTCTGAATAAAATTCTGCTGTCATTGGACACCAAACTTCTGCACATTGAACTTTAGCAATATGACCTTTTTGAGCTAATTCCATCCAATTTGCTTCATATAATTTTGGTCCAATTAAAAAATTTAAATCACTAATTTTATCATCTTCTCTAACTAAAGTTGCTGTTAAACCTAATTTTGCATGAGCAGAAATTGTTGTAATAACTCTTCTGAACATCATTGCAGGTACAACATGAACTTCATCTAAAATTAAAAAACCCCATTCTCTACCTTTTAAAAAATCAATAACTTTTTGAGAATCATGAGACCTACTATTAGTTTTTGAAATCATCGAATATGTTGAAACAATTAACCCAGATTCTGTTGTGAACATTTCTTTATTATCTGATGTAAAAACTGCAACAGATTCTGGACTTATAGTACTCCATTTTAAAAACTCATTTTTCCATTGCATTACAGAAACTGAAGATGTACATAAAACAATTGTTGATTTTCTTATAGTACAAGCGGCAGTTATACCAACTAAAGTTTTACCTGCACCACATGGTAAAACTATAATTCCAGATCTTGCTCTACCATTACCAAACATTTTACTTAAAGATTTTTCTTGATATGGTCTAACTTTTGTTGAAGGACGTAAATCCATATCTAAATCAGGATTATTTGTATCAAATTTGAAATCATATTCTTCTAATAAAGGATAATTTAAAGCTTGACATCTTTCTTTAACTTTTTCAACAGATTCTCTTTCAATTTCAAAGGAATGTACAGCATCTAAATCTTCATCATCTTTATCTTCATCAATTGCAGTAAATAAATCATCTGTATCCTCTTCAATTTCTTTTTCTTTTTCAATATCAATATTTTCTTGTTTATTTTTATCTTTATCATTAATATTAGTAATATCAGAAGTATTTTTTGTATCTTTTATTATACCATCACTTGTTTTATTAATAATACCAGAATTTTGAATTCTAGTTGTACCAATTACAGCATCTTTTAATAACATTTGAATAATATCAGGTTGAGAACTTTCAAGATAATATCTATTTTCTTTAAGAACTAATTTAATTTTACCATATGAAATTGTTGAAATTTTAATAAAATTTATTGTTGATTCGGATAATGGAACTTTTGATAATCTTTCTAATACAGATAATATATCTGAAGTTTCTAAACCAACAGAAACTGCGGCATATAAGGAATATGTTGTAATTCTATATTCATGAATATGAGCAGGTCTACTTACAGGTTCTGCAATTGTTATTAAAAAATCTTGAGCTTGTTCTGCTAATGGACTAAAACTTTCTAAAATGATTTGTTTACCTGCAATCCATAATGGACGTGAATAATGATCTTTTTTTAAATTTAATTTTGAAAAATCATTTTCTTTAAAAATTGAATGTAAACCATCATTTTTATATTTATCAAAATCTTGATCTTCATTTTGATTTAAAATTTGATCTTTACTTAAATCTGAATCTATTGTAGTTATTGGAGTTAAATGACTTTGATTTGAATTATTTAAATTTCCTATATTAGTGTCATCATAATCTGAATCTGAACTACTTCCCTCGGTGAAAGCATCCTCTAATTCAGGATCATCTATTTTATCATCTATGTCTTTGAAAGGATTATGAGGAGTTGCTATTGACATAACTAATAATTCCAATAAGTTACATGGAATATGATTGAAAACAAACAAATAAAATCAAAACAAAATGATTATCTCAAGAATAATGAAAGATTGATTATATTTATTTGATCTGATTGTATTCAATTGCTCTTTTCTGCTCAGCGGCTGACAAATCAGGCAGTCAGCTGACCGTAATTAGCTTTATGAGTGAACTGCTTTTCCGTAATAGGCTGTAAAAGGCAATTTATGACCGGAATCAAGATCTGGGGTCATTGCAGCGGAAGTGCCTGGGGTTGTTTTGGTTCTTGCTTTGCTTATTTTGCTTCTTTTGCTTCTTTTCATGGGTATGGAGTAAACAAAACAATCATTCTCGAAATTATTATTCATACGAGTAAATAAAACACTAAAAACCAACCCCTTAATAATAACAAACATTCATCAACAATAACTGACAATGATTCCCAATAACAACAATAATAGCAATAGTAACAACAATAGTAATATTATCCTCACCAGAGAAATACCTCCAACTCCAGGAACTCCATTACACCCAAAGGCAAATGAAGAACTTTCTTCGGGATTCTTTATAAATAATTCAACTCAAGATAAGATCAACTTACATTTCAATTTAGATCTAAATCCAGATTTATCTGATGATGAAAGTCAATATGATAAAAAATCTGATAATGATTATCGACCCACTTCTCAAAAGAAGACAATATTTCAATTAGATGATTCCGGCGATTATATTGTTAATGGTACTGATCACATTAACAATGACAAAAACGAATATGATGATGATGAAGATGACGATGAAGATGATGATGACTTTGAAGATCTTTTAAAAGATAGTAAAGATAATAGTATCAATAATCTAAAGAAATTCAATGATACATATGGTAGTTTCATAAAAGATGATAATCAAGTAGCATTAGAATCAGATTTAGATTCAGATATTGATATGGATTCAGAAATCTCCATAGATTATTCAAAAATAAATAAAAATATCAATCCTCAGATATCAAATGGACAACAAGAACAAGAAAAAGAAAACGAACCAATAAATATTGACCCTGAAGAAATAGAAGAATTCAAACCTTGTGATTCTTTTTTGAATATAGATACTAATCTTCTGTTTCAAAATAAAAATAATTCATATGATGAAATTTTATTGAAATTTAAAAAAAAAATATCTGACAATGCTACCAATAATAACAACAAAAATGAAAACAAAAGCAATAAAAAATTGACTAGAGATCAAGAAATTAAATTAATAAATATATTTGATAAAAAATTCTCAATAATTCAAAGAAAATATTTTCAATCTTTTAAAACTGAATCTTCAATATCTTCACCAATTTCTAAAAAATTAACTTCAAATGAAAATATAATCAATAATAATGATAAAACGAGCAAAAACGAGGATAAAACTATAAAACTATATGAAAAACCAATAGAACCATATAATTCATTAAATGATTTATTAATAGATTTTAATTCATTAATTAATTTTATTTTCAATTCAATTGAGTTATCTATTGATAAAAATTTTAATATTCTTAAAGATAGTAAAAAATTAAATCAACCTCAATATTTATTAAAAGCTTCTGGTGAATTAATTGATTATTTAAATTTTAATGATAGATTTAATTTTAATAAAGAAACTTTATTAATAATTTTGAAATTATTAAATTCTTTAAATAATAAATTTACAATTTTAATTGATAAATTTAATTGTTTTTCAAATACTGAAAAAATTAGATTAAGATCAATTGCAGAAACTACAAGACCAATAATTTTTAATTTAAGAGATAAATATAATATAACTGATTATAAATATGAAGTTTCAAAAGTTTATGAAGATCTTTTAGATCTAATAGCTTAATGACTTTATTACTTTCATGCTCTATTTTCTTCTTGAACATCTTTATATGCTTGAAATAATGTATTTTTATTCCTATTACTTAAAAGATATGCTTCCCTGTATAAATTTATCATTTCACCTAAAACTTCTTCTTTTGTTTTTTTACCTTCACAAATTTCTTTCAATTCAATTTCTAAATTTTTTCTTAAAAATGGTTTTGATAAGCACATATTATTACTAAAATTTATTTTTTCAAATCCTTGTACTAAAGCCATTCCAATTTCTTCTGGTAATAAAATTGTTTGATTTTTTTTTTTTTTTTTACTTATATATTCTCTCTTTAATATAGTTTCTATATGTTCTGCAATTGTTGCATCTGTGCCAATTCCATTAAGATCCATTAATGAAATTAATTCAGATTCTGTTAGATAATTTGGTGGTGATGTTATACCTTCTTTAATATTACATTTATAAATTGGTATATTATCACCAATTTTATAATCTGGCAAAATGTTAGCACTTGAACTCCAATTTGAATATGTATAAATTTCTAAATAATTTAATTCTTTAACAACTAATGCATTCGCAGTGAAAGTTTCTGTTACCCATTTTAATTCAATTGTTGTTAAATCTCCAATTGCATCATTTGAACAGCATGCTAAAAAATGTCTTACAACATATTCATAAATTTTTTGTTCTTTAGCATTTAAAACTGTATTAGTTGCATTAATATTAACAAAATTTGCAGGATGAATTGGAGGATGCGCTTCATCATTATGTCTACCTTGTCTTGGTTGATTAAATTTATTATTTTCAAGTAACTCTCTTGCATAATTACCCCATTGATCACTTTCATATTGTTTTTTAATAAATTCTTTCAAATCCATTTTTTTTGGAAATGAATCAGTTTCTGTTCTTGGATATGAAATAAAACCTTTTGTATATAAACTTTCTGCAGCTTGTAAAGTTTCTTTTGCACCATATTTAAAAAGCTTTGCACATTTTTTTTGTAATTCAACAGTTGTTAAAGGTAACGGTTTTCTATTTAAAGTTGGTTTTTTGATTACATTAGTAATTTTCCCATCTTGTTTTGCATTTATACAATTTTCTAAAATTAGAGTTACAAATAATTTATCGAATATATGACCTCTTGACCAAGTAAAAGAATGTAAATTTGTACCATTTTTTATTGTTAAATCTAAAAACCAAAATTTTTCTTTAATAAAAGATTGAACTCTTTTATATCTATTTACAACAAAACCTAAAGTTGGAAATTGACAAGAACCATAAGATATAATTTTTTTACTTTGTTTAATATCATTAAATTTATCTTGGAATCCCATTGATAAAAATCTTGTAAAAGCAGCTCCTGTTCTTAAATCAAGTTCCATTCTTGTTCTTACAGCATCAATTGCATTTTTATCTAATTTTATTAAATTTGTTGCAGCTCTAACAATATGATTTCTTTCAAGATGAGAAAATTGAGCTCGTTCAACATTATCTAAATTGAAATAATTATTACTCGTTTTAATTGCTTTTAGAATCTCAAAACCAATATATTCACCCTCCCTATCACAATCTGTCCATATTATTAATTTATTAGCTCTTTGACTCTCTTGCATTAGATTCTTTATAATGTTTTTACTTCTAGTGTCACCAGCTTTCTCAATCACTGGAGCTTCAAATAACTCAGATGGATTCACCTCTCGCCAATTGGAATATCTTGGAGAGAAATCATTTTGATATAAATGACCACTCACAGCAGTCATTGTAACATCTACAGACCCATTACCATCTTTGAAATCAAAAGAAAAATCGTAATTCTTCACAGTGTTAACACTAGTGTTTCTCATTCTGCTTCGACCTCCAGAAAGAATTCCTGCAACTGCTTTTGAAATTGTATTCTTTTCCGCTACGCAAAGAACCTTCATCATTTCTTAAAAACCCTCCAACACTTCAAAGATACAGTTCACCAACAGAATATCAACTATTTCTTTTTCCTGTTTTCTTCAATTCTTTTGATTCATTTTACTTATTGTTCTATTTCAATTCTTTAATCACTTCCTGAAACTCTGTAAATTTGATTTGTTTTCTTTTGAGCTCGAACTTTTTTCGCTTATCCAACCACTTCGAGTCCACAACTGCGGGTGGTGTTAAATATCCAATAACGACGCCACTTTCATGGGTCTTCTTTTCTTTCTTTGTTTTCGATTTCTTATCGCTTGCTTATCGAAACAAAGGACTTTAAATTGAAATTGAAATTATTTGGTTTTATTTAATCCTATTCAATATCCAGGAGACTATCAGAACATCAAAAGAATGAAATATAATAATATTAGATAAAAGAATAAAGAATATGGACATGAATACAACCTCAATTAATCTATCCAATGAATCCATAAAAGATGAAATACTACAAATTTTGATCGATTCAAGAAGAGATTTATCAACTGCGAAGATAATATGTTCGAATTCAAATGAACAAATAAATTCATTGAAAGATATGATTAATTCAAATAATCTAAAGATACTGAAAATTGTTTTTTTCATAAATTTCTTAAAACAACAGAAAGAATTCTTTGAAGGAATCATTATGAGTCTAATTAATCTAAGATTCAACAAAAAAGTAAAACTTAAAGTGACTGAAAATTTCAAAGTTATTCAGTTCTTAAAGAATTCTCTCGAAGATTTGATAACTGATTTAAAATCAGTAAAAGTATCAAAGAACTTAATTAAATCTGTTCACTTAATGAATAGTAATGATTCACAAAATAAAGAAAATAAATACCGGAAAGAAACTCAAATAAAAAAAGCAAATGATACAAATTATGAAACATTGTTCAATTTTCTATCATTTGATAATGCCTTGAGCGATTTAGAAACAAATTATAAAGAATTTGAAAAATTATTCAATGATATAAGTTCTAATGATTTTACAAATCTTAATAATGATAACAAAGATGACAATATATATTATCTAATCAATCAAATTAATTTAAACTTTAAAGAATTTTCAAATAGTTTATTAATTTTAGAAAATGAATTCAATATTATAAATCAAGAAATTCATCAAGAAATTAATGAAGATAATTTATTAAATGATTGTTTTGATTTAGAAAATCAAATGGCAAATTTATTAGAATCTTTGACAGATCATTATGATAAATCCAAAGAATGTTTCAAATTCATTCAACTAAAATTTAAAAATTCAAATTTAAATTTAAATTCAAATAGAAAATCAAAAATAATCCTTAATGACTTATTTCAAGAAATAAATGATAATGCTCAAACTCTTCGTGTAAAAGATGAAATTATAAGTGATTTTGAATTAATGGAATTATATGTTATTATCAAAAATGATTCAATTGAAGTTCCTAATGTTTTAATTGAATTAAATGAAATAAATAATAAAATTATGAATATTATAAATTTTTCAAAAATAAATGAAAAAAATCTAGCATTAATTGAACTATTAGAAATAAAAATCAAAAAAAGCTTAATAAATATAACTTTAAAGGATAAACTTGAATTTAATTTAAAGAAGTTTCAACTAAGTTTTGAAAATTTTGAAAAAAATTTAATTTTAAGTAAATCAAATTCTTTAATTACATCACATTTACAAATTATAAATTTTTTTAGAAATTTTAAAAAATCTTATTTTTTATTAATTTTAGAAATCAAGAGAAGAATTGAAAATCAAAAAAATCTAAATTTAATTATAAATGAATTTTTAGATAAAATTAATTCAATTGAAAAGAATGATAATTTGATTAGAGATAATTTCTTAAGAGATAATGGCGATTTTTTACCAAATAATTTATATTATTATAGTTATTTAAATTCGAATGAAAATATTCCAAAGAATGATGAAATTATCAAATTACCTTTAATTCAAGTTTATTCTCAATTTGAATCATTGCCTGAAATAAGTGATGAAATGATTATAAATGCAAAAGAACAATTAAAAATTTTAGATAATGATACTTTATTCAAAAATTTACTAAAATAATCGCGATTTTTCTATCAAAGTTTTATTATATCATATATACCTTATATATTATAAAATTGACTAGTAATTTACTTCATTATGTTTATAATTATTAAAAAGTAAAGACTAATAACTTATTAAAGCTGTTCGAAGAACAAAGAAAAAAGAAAAGGGAAGAAATAAAATTCAAAGATAAGTTCAGATAAGTGGATATTATTTTTAGTTAGGGATCATTTAGATTAAGTTTAAGTTCATAAATTGGTGTTGTTGAGATAAATTATAATTATTATTATTATCATTATTATTGCATTTTAGGCTTTATGATTTGTTCTTTATGGTCATTTTTTTGTTTATCTTGAAGTTTAATTTGAATTTCATTTTCATTTATATTCTCATCTTCATCTTCTTCATCACTTCTAACATCTTTTGCATGGCCTACATATACAAATTTAACAGCAACACCATAAATTAAGTATAACCAATAAAGATTAACTGCTTGTAAACAAGATAATAAGAAGAAGAAAAAAACTTGACTTATAAAACATTTATATTGACCAGTTTTAAAATTTAATACATATGGACCAACAGTTTTAAATGTTGTTAATACACCATATATAATTTTTAAATTTAAATAATGTCTTGTATAAATCCAAGTAAAAGCAAAAAATGCAAAAAATGGACCAACAAAAATTGAATCTAAATAACTTAAAACTTTTGAAATTGAAAAACAAAAATCAGAAGTATCCATAGTTATAAATATGGCAACACCAACCCAAGTGAAATGAAAGGTATATGAGAAATAAATTAAAGATAAAGTAACAATATGATGAAAAACTAATTCATTAAAATCTTTTCTTGGTTTTTCAAGACCTAAGATTAATATAAGTGCTTGATGAGACCAAAATGAAGCTTGTAAAAGGTAAAATAATTTTAAATAAGATGGATTTAAAATATGTGGATAAGTTTTATAAAATTCAATTGTATTAAAATACCAAGTTGGCATATTATACATTGTATATAAACCAAACATTGAAGATAAACCATAATAAAAAATTGAATATGATTGTTCGATAAATCTTATTTTTTTTTTATTATTTTTTCCACCAACATGATTTTTTAAATATTTTAAATTAGTTAATGGATCAAAAAACAATTCCATAAGAAATTGTCTTAAGAATGTGAAAAGGATAAGTTGAAAAAAAATAAAAATCAAATCTTTATAACCTTTAGCATATAATATACTTTTAGTTTTTGAATCATAAATATTTGTATTATAAGATAAAAAAAGGAATTTATGTAAAGGATTTGATTCATTATAATTATTACTTAAAATGTAAGTGAATAAAGTTGAGAAATATATTATACCTGGTGCTAGCCAAGTATTTCTATAATTTAATTCAATTAAATTTAAAAAAATTTGATGAGATAATTGAAAAGTGGATTTAGAACTTAATTCATTTTGTTTCAGTTTTTTTATTTCTTTTAATTTTAAATATGAAGTTGATGAAGTCTTTGGAGTCGTCGGTGTTGATGAAGTTGTTGCAGTTGTTGAAATTACTGAAGTCATTGAAGTTATTAGTGTTGTCATTTTAAAAACTAATTAGTATTAGAGGTTATTGAGTGAAAAGTGTTTGATTTGATTTGATTAAATTTAATTTGATTTAATTTAATTTGATTTGATTTAATTTGGCTGTGATTTGATTATATTTGTGATGTCCAGAGTGAGAAAATAATAAAGTGAAAATAAATAAATAAAAATGATGATTAAATGATAAGTGATAAATAATAAATAATTAATAGTTAATAATTAATGAAAAAAGAAAATTGATAAAAGAATGGAGTATAAGTTATACATATAAAAAGAATATGTAATTAGTGAGAATAGTTTCTCTTTATTTATATCAAACGAAACATAGAAATGTAAAAAAATAATCAGTAAAGGAATCAGAATAGGATATTCATTTATAAATATTAGTGGTAATATTAAATATTAAGTCAAGCTTGTGAAAGTGACTATAATTTTTACATCCAGTACTTAAAAACTAATCATTAATTTGCCTACATTTGAAAAACCCTGAGAAGTGTGAACACCTGTGATAAAATTGTTGGATTAGCCAGGTACATTTTTTGGGTTTAAGGTCATCTTATCATTTTATCTGTCTTTTGGTAAAAGAGAGTCTTTTTGAGCTTGTCACAATAATAATAATAATAATAACTACTGTAAAATAATAATTAAGCTTATTAGTTCAAAAAAAAAGCCCATAAGTTGATAAAAATAATAAAAAGCAACAAAAATAAATTTGATTACAATCATTTTTTGACCTGAAGGCAGTTTGGAAAGCTGCTGAATGTTGCAAAAGAGGAAAAAGCTTGAACATAAATTTAGAAAAAAGGCAGGTGTGGCTAAACTTCAGGGCCTCACCGAGCCACACTCCACACGGAGTGGCTACCCGTACAACCGCGAAGGGTGACAGTGTCTCAGGAAACGGCAGTGCATCCGGTGCCGGACGCATGGCTATTCGGTTTCTTCTATGCCGTGACTTTGTCCACGATGTACAAAGAACATGCACTATATTTACATTTTAGGACATAGAATATATGCACCTCAATGTCTTAAGATGCAATGAACACATTTAACAACAGCTACCCTAAAAGGTATGTGGTCGAAATTAAACTGTTACGGGTAACTTGACCTTAATATTACCTTTTTGAGACTGACAAATATAAAACATTCAACAATGAATCAAAAGAAGCTTTAAAAGAAGATGATGATGATGTTTGAAAGGCAATGAATGAATCATAAAGGAGAAATATGAAGAACAATTGTGATGAAATGCATCAGAGAATAGAATAAGCAATGAATGATGAATATGATACTAACTTCAATTCCAATTTAGACTCTTCCTCGATCGCAGTTCCAAATTCATCTTCTACTACAGTAGATCAAATATCAATAACCATAGATAATGATAAAGATAATTTAAAAAGTCAGTAACATTTCAAAGTAAGTCACAATATCAATTTCAAATAATTGATCAAAAAGATTAACTTATTCAAAAAATATTATGAGATTGATTGATTTCACTAATTATATTGAAAATTCTAATATTACTACTGGAATAAACATAAATGATATTATAATTAGCAAAATACTTCATTTCGTTTATTATATATTAAAAAGTAAGAGCTAAATGATTTAACAAAAATATAGTTTATATAAATTAAATAAGATTAGTGAACTCTTTTTGAAAATTTTGTAAATTTTTTTATAAATTATTTATTTAATTTTCTCATTCATTATTTATTTATTTTTTTTTGGTTCATGTGAGTTGACAATATTACCATTAGTATTACCATCAATAATATTTATTTTACTTTTTAGTTTTTTAATTGAATTTCCATCATCATTATTATCTTCATTTTTATTATTAATTTCTTCAATTTTATTATTGATTTCTTCATTTTCTATTTCATCATCACTTCTATCATCTTTTGCTTCACCATTATAAACGAATCTTACAGCAATTCTTAAAATTAAAAAACACCAATAAAGATTAACTAATTGTAAACAAGATAATAAAAAAAATACAATCGGTTGACTTATAATACATTTATATTGACCAGTTTTAAAATTTAAAACATATGGACCAACAGTTCTAAATTCTGTTAATACACTATATAAAATTTTTAAATTTAAATAATGTCTTGTATAAATCCAAACTGATGCAAATATTGCAAAAAAAGGTCCAACAAAAATTGAATCTAAATAACTTAAAATTTTTGATGTTGCTAAGAATAAATCAGAAACATCCATGGTGATATATATTGCAACACCAATCCAAGTAAAATGAAAAGTATAAGAACAATAAATTAATAACATTGTTACAATATGATGAAATACTAATTCTTTAAAATCTTTTCTTGGTTTTTCAACTTGTAATAAAAGCATTGTTGCTTGTTGAGACCAAAATGAAGCTTGTAAAAGGTAAAATAATTTTAAATAAAATGGATTTGTATAATGTGGATAAGTTTTATAAAATTCAGTTGTATTAAAATACCAAATTGGCATATTATACATTGTATATAAACCAAATGGAGAAGATATTGCATAATAAAAAACAGAATATGATTGTTCAATAAATCTTAATCTTTTTTTATCATTTTTACCATCAATATGTTTTTTAAAATAATTTAAAAGAGTTAAAGGATATAAAACAAATTCCATAATAAATTGTCTTAAAAAGGTAAAAAAAATCATATAAAATAATATAAAACATAAATCTTTATAACCTTTATCATATAATATACCATTTGTTTTTAAATCATAAACATGTGTATTATATGATAAACAAATGAATTTATGTAAGGGATTTGAATCATTATAATTATTACTTAATAAATATATTGATAAAGTTGAAAAATATAATAAACCTGGAGTTAACCAAGTATTTCTATAATTTAATTCAATAAAATTTGTAATTATTTCAAGAATTAAATTTGATGTAGATTTTGAACTTAAATTTGAATTTTTAATATTTTTTAAATCACTTAATTTTTTAACTTCTTTAGCTTCTTTTGATTCTTCAAATGAATTTATATCAGATTCTTGATTTGAGGTTGTCATTTTGTTTTTATTGAAAATTTAATAAAAACGGATACTCAATATCTAAATAGATAAATATTTCAATAATGCGTCAATGTTGATATGCTGATGCTAATGTTAATGTTACTAATGAGTGAATATGTTTTTTTCCTATTTTTTTTTGATTTTCTTGATTGTATCTTTGATATATTTATATTTCTTAAAGAAAAGGACTGAGAAGTGATGGAACTTAGTAGAAAATGATAAAGACTAATGGAAATTACGGAAGAAATATACAAGCCAAACTTATATTTTCTCTTTATTTTTATATATTTTCTCTTTATTTTTATATATTTTCATATGTATGCTTAAATATATTCTTATATTTTCAAATATATTCTTGTATTAAAATAAATAAAATTGAATGATATGAAATCAATCAAAGTGACGAGAATCTGAAAAAGCAAAAAGCAAAAGCATGAAAAGCCAAGTGAAAAGTGACAAAGAATTCCAAAGCCCCATGACACTGGTCCAACCAAGCTGCAGCCACACACCGCACACACGCGCCGCAAGCAGCTATTTCCGCCGCTAAAGCCGGATTATGATAGCGGATATTAAAAAAGTTTAGCTAGCAGCTTAGTCAGCCCGATAATTCCGAAATGCTGTATAAATATCACGTGATTTCTTGGTCTTGCTTTTGCTAGGAGACAGCCGAGCCAAGTAAAAGTAGCATCCACACCACTGGTTTTTATTAGGGCACCCCTTCCGGATTAATTTTCCGCGTTTGAACAGCACGTCAACGCATTCTGTTTTAAAGACGGATTATTTCCCGTGACTATACCGCGTTTTCAGGACAAATGTTCCGGACAAAGCCCCTCAGGTACGTGTCCAAAGTATGCAAGAACACTTTTTCCCCTGCAGTAATTGTGTCCTGAAATTAAGTTGCGCGGTTGAAACTTACCAGAGATGCGTAACGCACGGTGCCGCGTTTCCACTCGCCGTTTTCACTGGTAAAGTTTACGGTTAATTGAATCTTAACTTTGCTTCGACCGCTGATAAACTGTCGCGCTGTTCTATTTGCTCTTTTTCTCTATTTCCAATTATTTTTCCACTAACTTCATCTATTCATTCTTTTATTTTTTTTCTTCATTCATACCTCGAATTAATGGACCTAATTGTTCTTCATTATTTAAGCCAAAAGCTCTTTAACATTAGCTCTTTTTCTTCATTATCTATTATATTGTATTATATCATAGAATATCACTTCGTTATCTTTCTAGATCATTACCAGTAAAATTACAATTATATTAATAATAATAATATAATCATATGTTTATATATTGATAATATAATAGTATTCCAATATCACTTCAAAATGGTAACTGAAGTTAATGTTTCAAATAAACCAACTCATCAAAAACGTCATTCAAAACGTTTTTCAAAATTGGATTATACTAATTTGAATCTTCAATTAGATTTGAATAATAATATAAATAATAATATAAACAACAATGCTAATATCAATACCAATTTAATGAATAATTCAAGAGTTAATAGTCCATTAATGTCTAATTATACCTTCAATAATAACAACAATTATAATAATAATAACAATAACAATAACAATAACAATAACAATAACAATAACAATAACAATAACAATAACTATAATAATAACAATAATAACTATAATAACAATAACAATAACAATAACAATAGCTACAACAACTATAACAATAACAACAACAATAACAACTATAATAATAACAATAACTATAACAACTACAACAACAACATTTCTAACAACAGTTATAATAACAATAATTCTTATAATAATAATTCAAATGATTCCTCTTCAAGTAGAAGAAGTAGTATATACCATAAGAGAAACACTTCTGCTTCTTTCAATAAAAGAAATTCAATAAATAATAATAGAAATTCTTCTTATCAAAACAATATTCCAAATAATACCCAAAATAATAACAATATTACCCATACTGCCATTCAAAATACCAATAATAATGTACCAATAAGTTCTCCAATTATAAGTAATAATTTCAATAATTATAATCCTTCTTCTTTTGCAAATAATAATACAAATAATTCAAATAACTCAAATTCAAATCACTCAAATCACGCGAAAAGAAACTCATTATCAAGGTCAAATTCTTCTAAAAGAAATAGTTTTTTCAAAAAAAACAAAAATTCTTCAATTTTAGAAAAATTGAATAAATTCTCAATCAATTCAAATAATTTAAACTCTAATTCAGATTCAAAATTAGATTCAAGTAAATTGAATAATACAATTTCAAATACAAAATTATTAAATTCTCATTGCTCTTATTGTAATGATTTTAATTCAAACTATTTGATTCATTGTAATGATTGTAAAAAAATCTTTTGTAATTCAGGTAATTCATTAAATAATTCTTCCCATTTTTTTCTTCATATGAAATTCAATAATCATAATTCTTTTAGTTTGATAAATTATTCAAATATCAATTTATTACTAATAAAATGTGAATCTTGTTCAAATTCAAACTTAAATGATTTAAATTTCATTCTAATTAATAAAATCTCAAATGAATTAGTTGATTTTACTTTAACCAATGATGCAAATTTAACTAATGATAATAAAAAATTAATCTTTTTTTGTAATAATGAACAAAACGATTCTTGTTTACATAATATTAAATCAAAATATTTCAATAATCAAGAAATTGAGAGTGATCAGTTTATTTCTCTTGTTTTAAACAAAAATTATATCAATAGTTTTATTTTGAAAAAAAACAATTTCAAAATTCTAAATAAACTAAACAATATTAATTTGGCTGATATTTTTCTTTATGAAAGTAATTTTAAAAATAATAGTTCCAAGTCTCATAATCATCATTTAATTAACAATTCTTTGAATAATGAGAGTTCTGATATAAATAATGAAAATTTAAATGATGACTATGTCTTTTGGCATAATGATGATGATCATTTTAATCAATATTTATATTCATCCGAAAGCGCTTCCTCAAATGCTGTATCTAAAAATGATAATATGGATAAAATTAAGAGTAGAAATCAAAAATTATTGTCACCTTCTGCCCCAAATTTTGACTTAGATGTGAATTTAGTAGCCCCAGAAATCGATTCATATTATGATACTTTCAATGAATTTTTATTTCATAATACAAATTTAATCTACAATGAACAAGTCTATCAATTAATGATGCCTTCAAATAATAAAAATCATAAATTTTCTAAAAATTTAGCTTTTATTCCATATAAATCAATCAAATTCAACTTAAATGATTTGACTGCAGTTGTCAGATTGAATACGAATTATAATTTGCCATATTTGAGTAATGATCAAATCATTGCATTAAAATATTCCTATGATAATGGGAAACCAGATTTATATAAATTGATGTTTTGTTTTATTGAAGATTTACCAAATAATGATTATAACCCAGAATTAAAATTATCAATTTTACAATATAGTTATGAATCTTCAGATGGAAATATTTATAATACTTTTTTAATTGATCCATATGGTAAAGATGATGATGATTATGCTTTAGTTAGTGAAGCATTGAAAATGTTAGGCAAAAATGAAGAAGATGATGATTATTATGATGATGATGATTTACATTTTCTTGATAAAGACAACATTCGTAAAAATGAGGAAAAGAAAAGTTCAAATGATAATAAAAAAAAAGATTTTGAGTTACCTATTAATGTTTCTAATAACAAATCTTTCAATATTTTACCTTTTAATTTAGTATTTTCAAGAATTATTATTACACTTTTCAGAATTTCAACAAAAGAAATTGAATTAAAAGAATATTTAATGAATTTGATTTTAGGTAAAAAATTTGAAAATTTTGAATTCAATCCCCTAACCATAACACCAAATGATCAAACATTGAATGAAATTCTATATCCAGAAAACTGTAATTTTTTACAAAAGAAAGTAATTGATTTTGTTTATCAGAATAAATTTTCAATAATTAATGGATATACAGGTACCGGTAAAACGATTACAATTTCTTCGATAATATCTAATTTAGTTAAGAAAAACTCTAAACCAATACTATATTGTTCTGGAGTAAGTTCATCTGTTGATAAAGCTTGTTTAGATTTGAATGAGTTAAATGGAGATTTAAAAATCTGTAGATTAGTTCCAATTTTAAAAGAAGAAGAATATAATATCAATAGAAAGATTGGAGAATTTAGTTTTCATAATTTAATTTTAAATTCCAATGAGAAAGATTTAATTGAAATTTATTTGAATGATAAATTTGAAAAAGATGAAGTTGTCAAAGAAAGAAATAATAAAGTTTTGAAAAAATTTATTGATGAATTTTTTAATTCATTTGATGTTATTTTTACAACATGTTTTTCTTCATTAGACTCTAGATTGGAAGATATTAAATTTGATTCAATTATTATTGATGATGCAAATCAAACATCAAACGGATTATCATTATTGCCAATTAGTAGAAATTGCAATAAATTGATTTTAGTTGGAGATATCAAACAATTAAGACCATATGTCAACAATAATAATAATGTTGAAGATTATGTTAATTTAAGTGATTCATTATTTAATCGAGTATTAATCAATAAAAATTGTACTTCAATGTTATTGAATGAACAATATAGAATGAATTCAAAATTAGTTAAATTTCCTTCTAATTTTTTCTACAAAGGAAATTTAATTCATGGATTTGTTAAAGAAGATAATGATATAATTATTAAAAAAGTTAATTTGAATAAAAGATTAATACCTAAGATTTCAATTCCAGTTTTATTTTGGGATCAAATAAATAATAAATATTATAAAGAAAGAGAATTTTACTATAAAAAGAAATTTAACAATGTTGATAATTTTTTTATTAATCAAATAACATATGAGAATAAAGAAGAAGTAAAGAAAATTGCTATTTTAATTAAATTCCTTAATGAGGTTTGTAATATAAGTAATGAAAAAATTGGAATAATCACATTATATACTGGACAAAGAATGCAGCTTGCCAAACAGTTATATGAGGAGTTTTATAATAGAAGATATTCAATTATGGAAAACAACAAAGAAGATGACACTAATAAGAATGAAGAAGATTTAACAGGTACTGAGTTCAAGCAATTATCATCAAAGCAAAGAGTTGTATTATTTGAAGATAATAATGTGAATGAATTTGAAAACTCTATAATAAACAAAGTCAAAGGAATTGAAATTGGTACATTGGAATCATTTCAAGATCATTATAAGGAATTTATTATTATTTCAACGGTGAAATCTGAAATTTTAACCAAAGATAACAACTTAGATCAAATGAAATTCATAAATGACGAAAATAGATTTAATTCGTTGATCACTAGAGGTTGTAATGGTATTTTAATGGTTGGTAACTCAAAGGTATTAAGTGAAAGTTCGAAGATATGGGGAAATTATTTGAGTTATTTATATGATTTGAACAGTGTTGTAGATGGTGAAGGTTTCAACGACTGGAGCAATAGAAATTATAAAGAGCATTTAACGTATTTAAGAGGATAGATCTCTTCCAACTTTTCAAGTCTAAAGCCAAAAAAGTTTATTTAGTTCTCTTTTTTGAAATTCGGATTATACGTTAATCAGTCGCCTTACATAGTTTATATTTACTCTATTTTTTATTCTATTCCTATTCTTATTCCTAGTTTTTGTTTTTAAGTTTGGTGAGGACCCTTTTTTTTATATTTTCTCAATCGTCGAGGCTCGTATGCCGCTTCAAACCCGCTTCTCGGAGCATCAAAGATTCTATGCGTATTTGACGCCATATTTGTGGAACGACTCTGGCTCTGTACTTTGGCGTCTTTTCTTCTTCTTTTCTTCTTGTTTCTTTTGTTTTTTCTTCTTTCTTCTTATACTCTTTTTGATAATTTTCTTTTTTGTTTACTTTGAAGTGCTCTTAAAAGTTCCCAAATTCAATAAATAAGTGAAAAATATATTGATTTCTAAGCGCTGATACAGCTCGACCACCAATTTCCATTCTCCTTTAAAAAGATACTTCACAACAATTTTGAACTGAAAATGAGTAATAGAAATAGAAACTCAATTAGGAATCCAACTTCAAGAAATCAGAATGTTCCTGTTCAAGCTGGATATAATACAACTAATAATTACATTCCCAAAGATAGAGGTGACAATGGAATTGGAAATATTAATGGAAATAATAATAATAATACAAATAATAACAATGGAAAAGATAATGTAAATGCAAATGGAACTGATGATTTTCAGGAAGAATCAATATTAACAAAACTACTACAAATTTTAATTGATCAATCAATCAAAAACTTTCATAAAAATATCAAAGAATTTTTTAAAAAAATACCATATTTAGATTCAATAATTCAATTTATTACTTTACATCCAATTTTCAATAGTTTAGTGATATTAAATTTATCAGTATTTTTATTTCCAATTTTCATACTTTTTTTCATAATTTTATCATTTTTATTAAATTCTACAATTGGTAGTTTGCTTTTTTTTGTTCATTTTGTTTTTATTAATTTTTCAATAATTGGTGTTGGTTTATTTGGTCCTTTTATTTTTCTTTCTATTACTTGTTTAACTTCCTTAACTATTACAACTTATGCTTTTGTTTTGAGAGTCTTTTATCCACAAGATGATAATAATACTGATAATGATGGTGACCTTGATGGTAATGATGGCACTGAAGATCAAAATCATGGAAATATTATTAATAATGTTAATAAAGGTACGGGCGCTAATATTACACAGGCTGGTGTTAAGAATAAAGAAAAAAAAATCAATGATAATGGATACAGAACTTGGAGAAAGTCATTGAGAAACCCATTAGAAGCATTATTCACTGATGAAAGAGATAAAGCTTCAAAAATTTGAATTTTTCTTTCATTTTTTAGCATTTTTTTTCTCCCTTCAATCACCTATTGTATTGCTATTTATTTTTAATTATACTTTCTACTTTATAGTCTACTTTACTCTTTACATTTATTTTATTACATATTATTTATAATGCATTTCACATTTTGCTTTTTCTTCAAATATATCATATATCATATTATATTATATAGTATATATTATCTTATACATTATTTTTTTGAATTTGCATAATAATGGAAACCAGGTAAATATGAAGTTAATACAGCAAAATAATAATAATTTTCAAAAATTTGAAAAAACCTAGCTAAAACACCATAAATAATTCCAATTAAATCCAACGGTAAAATTAAAATCTGAGACCAAAAACAATTAAATAATTGAATTGAAGAAACAAATGTAAATCCATTTAGTAAAAGATTTAAGTTACTCAATGAATAAGTTAAAGCGCCCAAGATTAAATTGATTGAATATAAATTAAGTGGAATCAAAATAATCGAATAAATAATCAGATTGAAAATTGTGAATAGTTTATTTTTGTTCATGAATTCATCTATGATTGAGTAATAATAATTAACCTTCAAATTTAACCTGAATTCTTTTTTAATGCTCCTGTAATATAACAAAGTAATTAAATATATAAGATTTGGTAAATATTTCTTCATATAAACAGTTATAAATTTTTCTATTGGATCTTTAATAGATGTATTATTCCCTTCATAATCATTGTTGTTATTGCCATTATCAGCGGCATTACCTTTTGTTTTAGAATAAAGATTGATATCAACTGCCTTCATTGAATTGAGCTTGAATTGACTTAGTTGAATTGAATTGACTTCTAAAAGTGAATTGTTCTATTTAAATTAATTACTTATTAAACTTGACGCTCAAACAAAAGACAATAAAAAGTGGAATAAAAAATAAACAATAATAAAAAACAATAAAGAATAAAACCACCATCTTTTAGTTTCGGTTATAGCCTTGGCCTTTTAACCTTACACAAAAACCAGTAGAGACCACTTTTCCGGGTTTTCTTTCCATATATATATATAAAGAAGATCCACAAACCCGGTCTCTTTTTTCAAAATATTACCGCCCCGCAAATTTTTATGTGACCCGAACTCCCCTCTCGCAGTTTCCCGGGGGTTTCGGGTCCTTCCCGCCTTTTCTTTCGCAGCTGAAGCGTTGCAGAGTCGAGTGAAAAAGAAGATCAACTATTTAATCACATCACCTAAAGAAGAGAAGAGAATCTATAATCACTTATAAAAGAACAATCACCAACAGACAAAGCAGTGAAAGAAATCAGGTACAAAATAGTTAAAACAGTAGAATTATTAGCCAAAATATTACAAGGGTAATGATAATTAATAGAAACTTATTCAAATTTTTTTTATTCACTTCAATTCTTTCAATTTTTTGTTTTTATTACCTTAATATGACTAAAGAAAAAATCAATCAAATTTATACTGAAAATAATACAGAAGTCAACAATGAAAATAATTTAAAAAATGATATACAAAATGCCATACAAAATCAAGATATGAGTGAGCTGTATAGTATACCAAGATTGTCAAAAGAACTAAAAGATTTCTTAACTGAGGAAGATCAACAAAAAATACAAAATCTCAATGAAAACAGTATAAATAATGAAAATAAAGAAGATAAAGAAGATCAAGAAATATATAATGAGGAAGTAAAACAATTTGAGAAAAACATAAGAATGAAAATCAATGAAACTTTAAATATAATTGACGAAACTTTTGAAAAATATAATTTAGATCAAATTTCAATATCCTATAATGGTGGTAAAGATTGCTTGGTAATGTTAATTTTAATTTTAATCTATTTAAATGATAATAATAAACAAAATAATAATCAAAAACCTTTAGAAATAGATATTGTTTACATAAATTATGAAGATAATTTCAAAGAAATGGACCAATTTATAAACAACTCAATTTATAAATATAATTATTATAATAATAAAAATGAAAATGAAAATAATTTGAATTTAAATTTAAAACTTAAATTAAACTTAGATTCTTTTAAAAATATCGAATTAAAAAAAGGTTTTAAAATTTATCTTGATTTAAAAAAAAATTTGAAAAAATCAATATTTATTGGCATTAGAAAAACTGATCCATATGCAAATGATTTAAAAAAATTTCAATTAACAAATAATGATTGGCCTTCTTTTTTAAGAATTAATCCAATTTTAAATTGGAATTTACCGCAAATTTGGTGGTTTTTATTAAAATTTAATATAAATTATTGTAATTTATATGATATTGGCTATACCTCTTTAGGTGGTTATAATACTACAATTAAAAATCCATATTTATCAAAAAGTAATAATAATATTAATAATGATAATAACCATTTGGTAAAATATTTGAATCACTTAAAATTAAGTTCAAAATTTGATACAGACTCTTCAAACTCAAAAGATTTGAATATTGATAATGATTACTATCCTGCGTATTATTTAACAGATGATAATTTAGAAAGAGCTGGAAGAATAAAGAAAACAAAGTAAAGAGTAGTGACAGTATAAATGCATGTAATTTATTTTTGTTGACATATGAATTTTTCAAATGTTAAAAGTAAGAAAAAAATATATAGATTAAATAAAAACGATTGAGAAAAATATTAAAAAAAAAAATTAAGAAAAAAAATGAAAAAAAAACTGAAATCTAAAAATCAAAACAAAAAAAACTAATTCAAATTAACGTCCCAAAATTAAACTTTATGAGCATTGATAATAAAAAAAAGAAATGAATTGAAGTATATAAAACATTAAAAGAACGAAAGAATCATAAATTAAAAAAAAATATCAAGTTAATTTGCATTGCTTAAATATCAGCTTTTTGTTTTAAGGCTTGCTTCATTAACAAATATTTTTCTTCAAAATTAATGTCTTTATGACCCGGTATTCCACCATATTTTAATAAATCAACTAATGGGAAAGTATTGGCAACTCTATCAGGGGAAATATAAGTAAATATTTTACCTTTATGAGATATACAAATTTTATGATGATCTCTGAAGTTAAATTGATAAGATCCATTACTTAGTTCGAACATCACATATGGTTCATATCTACTATATCTTCTTAACCAAACATCCTCATCTCTAACACTATCTTCATTTGAAACTTTGCAAAGGTTTGCTTTCATATATTTGGCAAAAAAATCAACAATTTCTAGTTCTCTTTTTAATTCAGCTGGACCTTGACCATTTTTGAAACTATCAGCCAGCCAACCTTTTATTCTATCTTCAATTATGTACCAAAAATCTTGATTATTAGCTAATTTTAAAATTGAGTTTCCATTGTTGAATAAAACTCCGATATCATTAGTTGATAATTGATAAGAAAATCCATGCTTATTTGAGTAATCTACCCATTTACTGATTAAAATTGGTTTGGAATTTATAACTATTTTTTCTTGAACACTAGATCTCATTCTTACTTGTCTTTCAGCAATATTTATACCATTAAGAGTTTCAAAACATTCATTTGCTAAAATTTGATCTGATTTTTTATCATATTTTGAATTATAATTTATTTTTTTAGCTGGAGATTTCATCATGTTATTCATTAGATTTTCTTCAGTAAATCTTTTTGAAACAGTTGGATTTACAACAACCATTTCTTTATATTTATTACTAGTACCACCTGGAGATAAAGATTGTGGTAAAATAGCCTTTGGCTGTTCTGATTCTAAATCTGATTTTAAAATTTCTATTGGATTTTTTGGAGCAATATTTAGTAGGCCAGAAGCAACTTGAGCTCCATAAAAATTTGCCTCAGAATCCACAGCACTTAAGTTTGAATAACTAAATGGAATTGAATTCAAAATTTCAGGATCGAGTTTTTTAGGGAATGGTCCTTTAAACCATTTATAATGTAAAATATCATTTAAAGAAGGTCTATTCAATGGATCTAAAGATAAAATATCTGAGATTAATTGTTTAGCATCATCAGAGACAATTTTATTTGAAGGAAAAGAATAATCAGTATTCTGAATTCTTTTATAAATTTTATCTACTTCTTTTGATTGAAAAGGAGGTTTACCAAATAATAAAGCATACATCATTATACCAATTGACCAAATATCAACTTCAAAACTATGACCTTTAACTTTACCGGTTAAAACTTCTGGAGCAATATAATTTGGGGTACCACAGATTGTATATTTTCTTGATTTTCCTGGAGGTAAAACTGCAGCTAAACCAAAATCACCAATTTTTAAATTCATTTCAGAATCAAAGAATATATTACCTAACTTAATATCTCTATGAATAACTCTTCTACTATGCATATATTTAATTGCACCAATAATTTGAACAATCATAAATCTAACTTCAGGTTCAGTTAAACTTTTACGTTTTTTTAATAAATCCATCAAAGAACCATTTGCACAAATTTCCAAAAGTATATAAACATTAGCATTATCTTCAAAACAGTCTATGAATTGAACAACATTTGGATGATTCATACTTTTATGAATTTTAATTTCGGATAATAATTTTGTTTTAGTTTTTTCATTTTTGATTGAAACTTTAGCAACAGTTTTTGCAGCATAAATTTTTCCACTATCATCCTTAATTTGAAAACATCTTGCAAAACCACCTTCACCTAAAAATAAACCTCTTTGATAATCTCTACCACCTCTTGTTCTAATGACAGAAGGAGGAGTTTTACATAAAGCAGATAATTTTTCTCTTTTCTTTTTTTGTTGTTTTTGTTGAACTTGAGGTTGTAAATTTAGATTTTGATTTATATTATTATTCAAATTTGGGTTAATCATATTTGATCTTAAATTTGTTCTTGCATTAAGATCTTGAGAAGCAATAACTTGTAAAGGCTGACCCATTGTTGAAAAAGTTTTAATATTAAATTTAGGTTTAGGTTTGGGATATAAATTAAATATAACTTGAATATTATTTAGGTAATATGGAGAATTATATCTGAAAAGTCTAATAAAGTGATTGAAGTATGAAATTTTAGGGAAATAAGATTTTGAATGATAATGATTGATGAATAAAGATAAATAATATGAAAATAATATTGAAGTTTTTGATAAAGCAAAATGATATTAATTTTAATAGAGATAGATATTTATGTAAGGTACAGATGAAGATAAAGATACAGTTTATAATATAGAAAAAGTATATTGGATATTAAATTAGATATAAAGTTGGATATAAGATTGGATATAAAATAATCTGGTATATAATTGGATATAAATTGGTATTAAGAATAAAATTTTGGTATAAGATATAAATAAATAATTAAATAAAAGATATGATAAGAAAAGAAGATGATAAGAAAAGTTTTGATAAAGTCTTAAGTCTTATATAACTATCATTGAAGTGAATATAGATGATATTATTATAGAGATAATTGTTAATTATTAGATATTAGTGATCAGTTATTGTAACTTGAGTTAAAATCAAAAAAAAAAAAGAGAATAAAGCTAATATTTATTTGAATTGTAGAATAAAAATCAAAGATGAGTAAGTGAAATAAATCCCTTTTGAAGTGATAGTTTTGATAAAAAAAGTATATTAACTTGAAATAAAATATTAAAGCTTGAAGACAGTGATTTGCTGTTAATTGAAAAAAAAGAAAACCAGAATTGAATGAAATTGAATTGCATTTAATCAAACTTCACTGAAAATGAACAAGAATTGAAGATGAAATGGCGAATAAATCGATTAAAAGAGTTGCAAAAAGACAGAAATTGACTGTGAGAAAATGGAATTTTTCTGCTTTTAATAAAAGTAAATGAAATTTTGAATAGAAATGAACAAATTCAGAAGAAAGTAAGCAAGACGTGTTTACATTTTCCCGCATTTGGTATTTCTCTGTTTACACAAACTGAAAAAGGCCCAAATAGGAAAGCAACCACAAACAAAACATCAACAAACAACAACACTTATGCGCCTTGCGTCCCTTTTTGGATTCAATGTGGCTACAAAGGCGGTGAAATGGCTTATTTTACCCAAAAACTTCAAATCGAGATTCAATGGCTGGTGAGAATGCTGGCTCTTGCAGGGATATCACGCTTGCGGCTGGAATTTTTAGTTACCAGAGGCTAGTTTTCAAACTAGCCGCAATACTCTTGATAACGGGACACTGCGCATTTATTCTGGAACAGGAAAGCGTTGTGCGATGCGTTCGCACTATTGCATTGCACGACTACTTTTTGGTGCAACGTGTGCTGCGCTAACGCAGATTGCGTTGCTAATATTGTTTTTAGTAATTGTACGCAACGAAGGCTAAAAAAACGCACGCTAAATAATTCGCGTTAGTGTACTGCACGCAATAGCGTTGGGTATGATGCCTATCCGGATTCCTGCGGATTTTACCCTAAACACCAAAAACATAGGAGAAACGCGAAAGAAAAAGTAAGTAGCGTTAACAGTGGCATAGATTAAATGGAAACAAACTTTGGAAATAAGGAAACTAACAAATTCAGATTATCTGGAAAAATATATTTGAAATTCATGATTACTGTTTTGAGCATAAATCAACAAAGATAAAATAATACAATAATAATAAAAGAATATCAATACAATAAAGTAAATTAAACATACTAAAAGTTATTTCAAGGCTAGTCAATTGCCTAGTTTTTCTTCATAATTTATCTAATAAGTTACATTTTTATTCTAAAAGATAGTGTAATATGGTCCAGTTTTCTTGTGATCACTTTTTTGAAATTATAAATGATAACGATAAGATAAAGGATAGCATCAGCAATAAGAAGGCTAATCGAAATAAAGATTATAAGAATAAGGATAAGCAAACTTTTAATCATAATGAAAACAATAGTAATAGCAATAACAGCAAAAATGAAATTAGTCACAAAATCACTATAAAGTACAATCCTAGTCGATATCTTAAATCAGTTAAAGAAAATAAAATTTCAAAAAGAAAAGATATGATGATAAATACTAAAGATTTTGAAAAGAATAAAAAGAATAAAAACTTTCGAAATACTGAAAACAAACAACAAAATAATCAAAACAATCAAAATATTCAAAGTATTAAAAATATACAAAGTACGCAAAAAAATAAAGGTTTTGAAGAATTTGAAATTAAATCTTCGGATTATACTAACGAAAATGATATATATAAAAATAGTAATCTAGAAAATGATAAAACCATGAAAGATTTCAATATTCTCTCTCCTTCAAGTCTTTATAGAGAAGGCTTTAAAAAAGATCATAAATCAAAAAGAAAAGAAAATCATCAGATTTTATATGAATCAAATTTATTTAAAACAAAAAATTTAACAATTTTGAAAGATTATCCAATTAATTTTTCAATAGAACCAACTTTGAGTGATTATTCTGTACCATTAAAGTCAATACTTTTCGAAAATGATGAATGTTATTTATTACAAATCAATGGTTTAAAAAATTTATATCCAAGGAAAAAAATTGGCAGTTGGGTTAATGTATCTAGATTTAAATCTTTATTATCTCATAATGAATCAAAAAAATTTTCAAAACAAATAAAAATTGAATGTTTAAATTTAATTAATAATAAATATCAATTTTACTCAAATTTTGATAAAAATTTACAATTTTTTTTTCAAGGTATTTGGTTACCATTACCAATAGCAAGAAATTTATCAAAAAAATTTAAAATCTTTAAACTCTTAAAACCTCTATTATCCTTTAATAGAGTCTCAAAAACAAGTTATTGTGGTATTGAATTCTTTGAATATTTTGTATATATGAATTATGATAAACAAATAAGAATATTGAGAAAAGTATCTGATAATTATATAAACTTAAATCATTTGTTTGATGTTTATGAGAATCTTAAAGGTGAGTCCGCAAGAAAAAATTTAAGAAGATTATTTTTGAACAATTATAAAGAACAGAATGGTATATTATATGAAAGTAATGATAAAACTTTGTGTGGAGGAATTTGGATACCTTTAGTTATTGCGAGAAAATTTTCTGTAATATATGGGTTATCAAAAGTTTTAAATCCAATCTTATTTTTTCAAGATCTGAAATTTTATCAAAATAATGATTTATTCGTTTCAAAATATGAATTAAAATTTTTAAAACATTGGGATATCAAATCAAGGGATTATAAAAAATTTCATGGATATCCTTATCAATTTTCACTAACTCCGGAAAAATTGAATAAAATAAGAGGTTTAGTTAACCCAAATTATTCCCAAAGAAGTTCAAGAAGAGAAATTTTACAAAGAAATAAAACAGATAGTCTGTCAAATTCAATTTTGAGAAAACCGATAAATATAAAAGATATTTGTGATATTTATACTTTCAAAGTCGATCAAAGAAAAATTTCTCAAACCTTTTATGTTCCAAGAAGATTCAGTGATGGCTATGTTAATATCCAAGCATTGATTTATTGCGCTGTGACAATTAGCATTCTAGAAATAAATTTAAATTCCGTTGGCTCCAAAAAGGACTTCGATGATGATTTACGTCTTGAAAATGTTTTATATTACCTTGATAAATTGAATTCAGTAGAATTTCGAACTATTTATATCGGTTATAGTTTGTCCAACTCTTATGAGAATTATTCTAGAACCGACTCAAAATATTCAAATAGCAAGTCTAAAGAAGACATTGAAATTGCGACTTTAGAAAAAAACAAAAGTAAAATTATTAATGGAAAATGGTGTTCGGTAAAAGATGCAAGAGAATTAATAAAGGATTTTCATTTCGATGATGATCATGGTTTAGTGAATTTACTAGGTGATAATGATTCAAGATTTCCAATAGATGACTTTTCTGATTTCGATAGCTCTTCCGAGGATGATGATTTTGAACTTCTTCCTAGAGACTCTGAATCTGCAGACGAAAAAAATATACCTAATAATTCAAATTCTAACATGAAAATTGATTCAAATAAGCTCCCTCTAAAAAGTAATGATTCAGAAGAATGGAAAAGACAATATAAAGTTCAAGATCTTTCAAAAGTTGATATTTTTTCCCTTTCTGATGATGAAGAAGATGATACAGCACAGACAGATAAAAACAAAGAAATTGAAAAATCAACAGTTTCTCACTCTATGAGTTCAAATATTTTTTCCTCTGAAATGGCTAAAGAGATTTCAAGTGGAAGCGAAAAAGTGGAAAGCAAAAAAATAGTAAGTGAAATAACATCCGATATACCATCAACGGATTCTTTTATAGACTATACGAGAAATTCAAGTGAATGTAGTGCTATAAATAGTGATATTTATTCAGATCCTAAGAGTGGGAAAAAAGAAATATTTGATTATGATTCTTCCGACTTTAAAAGTGATACACCATTGACAAGTTTTTGTGCTACTTCAGCAGGAATTTCTTCACCGGAAAGTTACAAAAAAAGTATAAATGAGTCTACCTCCAAAGAGCAAAAGTCTTCTTCAACTGAGAAAAAGAAAACTTCAAGAGCACTAGATTTTGTTGTTAATTCATATAAGTGTAAAATCGATGACTATATATCTTCAATTGAAAAGAGGCTCGCTAGTGATTCTTTTTTTGGCACTAAGATTGTTAAGAAGATCCCAGAAGCCCAAAAACCTCTTGATAAGAATTTATTGCCTAAATGTGAAAATAAAACTCAGAATAAAAAAGATCAAGAAATCATAACGGAGGCTAAAAATGAAATCCACAAAGAAAGTTTGAAATCTCAAAGGTATAGCACTCAAAACAAAGATAAATCTCAGAATAAATCACCTTTGAAAAGCCCAGTTGAGAAAAATGACCTTAAAAATAGTTTTAGGTATGGAAGGCATTTTCTAGATAATATCAAATTAGGCAGTGAGATTGGCATCACCCAAAAAAATAAGGATTTTGATAATGAAAATGCGTCAACAACGGTTAATGAAAAAAATATCGAAAGTAGCGAAAGTAGTACTGGCAGTGAAATTGAATTTGTTGAAGAAGTTCTAGTCGACGAAGATGTATTAGATTTAAAAAGTAGCTCTTCAAAATACAATGAAAGATTTTCAGCTTCACAAGAAGCTAGGCATTTATTTATCGAGGTTGATAGACAGGTGATGAGATTATCTAAATTTTTAGTCGAGTTAATTTATTCAGATGATTTAGATCTTTCTTGTTTTCTTCAAACACTTGAAGATTCATTGGGTCCATTCATGAATTTGCTAAAAAAACTTGTTTTGTTAAATTTAGAGGAATTTGATGGACTATTAGGAGCTATCGTTCCCAAAATAGACAATTTTAGAAATATGATTCAAAGTTGCTCTTCCTTTAAAAATAATGAAAAATTCAAAAAAATTCAGGAAAAACTGAAACAACTCACAATTTTGACTAATAAATTACAATGCAATTTTAGAATGAGGAAAGATCGAACAATTAATCTTCCAGAAAGTTTTTCATTGGAAAAGAATAGGAAACAGAATAGTAACATTAGGAAGGAAATTATGAAGAAGCAAACTAAACAAAATAGAACTTTAATTCCTTCTCCGATGTCTGATAGACAAAATATAGTTAGCCTTAAATCTTTATTTTCTGAGTCAGAAGATGATTATAGCAAAAGTGATCCAAATATAATTTCACTAGATGAGATCAATGAAAGCTCTGATATCTCTGAAAGCTCTGATATATCTGATAGCTCTGCTAGATTTGATAAATTTGATAGATTCAATATTGATACTAATACTATAACTCGTAGTCCTACACCTAAGATTTTGCCAAAGGATGAAAAAATTGTTCAATGTTTCTCGGTGGAAAAAAAATATACTCCCTCTAAGGAAAGATTAAATCAGGTTTCATTCAAAAAGCTTAGTGCATTATCCAATGAAAGTTTGCTCAATGGCTTCAATGATGAGAATATAATTGATCTTGTGGATAGTACCGAAGAAAGCAAGTCGGATATAGAAATCGTGGAGCCTACTCATCAGAAAAAAAGAAAAAGAAGCTTGACTAATTTGAGGAATCCTTTAGAAACACCAGACGTGATAAAGCGTTCAAAGAATAGTTTTCTACATGATATATTATCTGATAAAACGGAGAATGATTCTATTGCCTCTAACTCAAATTCAACCTCTTTTTCAACTTCTTCTCTTCCTTTTGGTTTTTCGAAATCAATATGATGCTTTTATTTATAAACAGCTTATTGGATGCTGCTTCTTTTGCTTTTTGTGTATAATAGTTTTTAGCATGGTCTTTTGATTTTAATTTAAATAAGAATATATAGAAATATGGCCTTAATAATATCAATATTTTGCTAATAATCAACTAAGGGTAGATTGTGAATTATAATTTTATGAATTTTACAGTGAATTTAAATTTATGCACTATCCTGCCAAATAATGTTACTCACTGCATTCCAAACCTTTTCTTACAGATGTTTGGAACATCCGGGTAATGTTTTGAAAAATTGAAAAATTTCGAAAAATAAATTTATTTTTGAGTTTTTTTTTGAAGTAACAAATTTGTAAATTGAAATAAGACAATAATAAATCATTTGGTATAAAAATTTCAGTAATATACTTATTGATCTAGAATTTCTCAAATTTAATCAGAAACTTGAAAATATGGAAGTAGAAGCAACCCCTATTTCTAAGGTTAGTTCAAACCTTGAGGCTAAAGAAAAACTAAAAAAGAATCTTTACAATAATAAAAAAGAAAACAATGGTGAACTGCAAACTGAAGAATTGATTGAATCAACATCTCAGTATCTCAATAATCTTGAAGAACATTCTATCACTGAAATACCGATAATCAATTATTTACTCAATATTGATTATCTTCAGGGTGTTTCTAATAAAAGTAACAAATTCAAAAATAAAAATGAAAATTTTCTAAAATATCCAATAGATCTGACTATTTTCAGAATAGTGAAAAGTTTGAACTCAACTTCAAGATTGAGTAATCTTTTTTTAATTATATCTACTTATCTCCAAGAAAATTATGATTCCACTTCTAAAGTCAACAGCTCATACAATATTTTATGCTTTTGGATTAAAAACTTATTACTAGTCAAAGGGGGGTATATACTTTCAAAACAAAATGAAGATGAAGAAAGTAAAATTCTTTTTGATAATATAATAAAGAATATTCAGGGTGTTAAAAATTTAATAACCAAAAAAAAGAAAGCTTTATCATCATTTTTGTTATTAGAAGGTAGATTGAATCTTTTGAAATCACAAAAGACTTTAAGAAATGAGATGTTGAATGTAGATCCTGAAGAGGATTCTTTAGAAAGTAATGAAAAAAATGATCAAATAGTGCAAGAAATCAAAGAAGATAATATTGAGTATATCAATGGTGAAAGTGACAATGAGACTGGGCTTGAAGAAGCTGCTTAAATGAACAAAATGAGAAGATCATTTAATATTTTAAAAAATTTTGTAATTTTTATTAGAATATACATTACATTATCAAGTTTAATTTCAAATCAATTTTGTTAAAATTTTCTCTCATAAATACCAATATATCTGTTGTTTTTTTAACTATCTTATATTTTTACGAAGCCTTTTTGATTTGAAGCTTACATATTAAAAGTGTTTATTTTGTAAATACAAAAATCTATAATGAAGATGAATAATGTTTAATAAATAATAGATAATATAATGAAAAGATTAAAATGCTGAGCAAAGCTAAAATACAAAACTTTTTGATGGAAACTTTTTTTTTTTGTTGAATTAACTAAAAAAATAAATGACCTTGAAAAAAATAAGTAGAAAGATAAGTGAAATTCAAAAAAAAATTGAAAATGAGAAAAAATTGAAAAATTGAAAATTGAAGTTTCTGATAAAAATTAAAAGAGAAAAAAGAATGTTGAATGAATTTAAACTAATTTATTCTTTGTTTTTCTAATCTTGCTAAATTCTTAGCATCTCTTTTAGCCTGAGATTTTTCCATATTTTTATTGGCCCAATTTCTTAAATTTTCACCTTTTTTATAAACAAACAATGGGAAAGGTACACCTAAAGCAAAACCAACAAATGCAAAAATTGTGCAACCCCAACCATAACCAATTCCACTAAACATAAATGGAGAAAACATTGGCATTGCAAAGCCGAAGAAAGATCTAAAAACAGCTGAGGCACCTACAGAAGAAGCTGCAAATCTTGGATTCATATCAATTAAATACGGTTGAACACATTGAAAGACATTAATGAAACAAGTTGCAAAAAAAGCTGCACCAATGCATGGAACAATCCAATGTACTTTATATTCAACGGTCCATCCATATAATAAAACTGCAGAAGGACTTATTATTCCACACCAATAAAGATATTGTAATCTAAATTCAGGTTTTGAAACCCCACCATTTTCGGCTGTTAATTTTCTAAAACCCTTTCCAATTAATATTGTCCAAAATGGAAAACCAAATAAATAACCAACACCAAATGCTAGATACATTAAACCAGTTATTCCTGAACTAAAACCATATCTAACACGCCAAACTGTTGGAAAAGAGCATACTAAAAGATATAATAAACCATATAATAAAGCCATAAAAGAGCCAAGACCAAAAACCATTGGATTCGTTATTAAAAGTGTTAAAGGTCTTGTAACATTAATATAAAATCTACCAAGAACAGTTTCACCATCAGAAATTTCATAAATTGTTTTTAAATTATTATCACCAGTTTCTTTTCTTAATTTCAAAGCTTTTTTTTTTAATAAAGTAGGAGTATATGTTTCTTCATAAAATATTGCACCAGCTACAGCCACAGAAGCATTAACAATAAATTGAATCCATAAAACCCATCTCCAACCAAGACATTGAGTAACCCAACCAGAAATAACTGGAGCTAAACAAGGAGAGGCAGTTGGGCCAATACTAAAAATTGAATTCCAAAAATTAATTTCAGAAGCATTAAATAAATCACTTAAAACACCGGGACCAACAGATAATGGAGCAGCACCTCCAACCCCTGCAAAAAATCTACACACTATTAATTGAGTTGTATTTTGGGATAAAGCACAGCCAAGATTAAAAAAAAGCATAAACCATATAGATACATTCAATACAATTTTTCTACCATACATTTCAGATAATGGAGAAACAAATAATGGAGTAATCGCCCACGCTAATAAAAAAATTGAGACTATCATTGCTTTTACAGCTTTGTTGGTCAAATTGAAATCTTCAGCAATGTCAGTTACAGCTGGAGAAATCATTGAAGAGCACATTGGAGAGACAAAAGCATAAATAGAAGCTAAAGAAACAGCTCTAACTTTTCTCAAATGTGCCCAATTTTTTGGATTTTCTGGATCATTTTCATTTTCCCAAGTTACTAAATCAGGATCAATTGCTTTGAATTCTATACCATCTTTTCTTGTTGGTAAAATTGCACCAGCACCTTCATATATATCATCTTCACTTTCATTTCCTACTCTTTCAGATAATATTGATCTTATTGTTTTTTCTCTTGTTAATGTCAACTGTCTTTCAATTTCCGCATCATTGATGATATCTTGAGGTATGAAATTCGGGTTATTATTTGATTCAATGTCCGAAGCATCATTAAAGGATATTGTTGAAGATTTATCTAAATTATTTTCATCTGATGAAGGTAAAGTAGTTTTTATTGTATCTTTTGAATTCATTTGTAATATTTCTATTTTATATATTCGAGAAATTTAGTATCTTATACAAATTTGATAAAATTTAAGTCAAATTAAAAGTCAATGTAAAGGATAAAATTGTAATTGAAATTGAAATTGAAGTTAACCTTTAAATAACTTTTGATTTACTACAAAGCAAAATGAATTTAATTGAATAAACTAAATAAATCATTTTAAAGAATATGAAGTAAACTGATTTGTTTATATACAAATGTACACATTGATTTGAGATAATTTATTCTTATAAGCTCAAAGAAGACATTCTATTTTTCCATAAATTTATTTTCATGAATCTATCTAATCGAACTGTGAGTACAGAGAGATCGGAAGACTGCCTCATTTGGCGATTCTCTGTCTCACCAATCCACGAGAATCCACAATGTGATGAACAGTTTCTTTTGCGCTTCTGGACACGCAAAACTGGAAGATTTGTTCACAACAAATCGGCCTTTCGGAATATCTTTGAAAGCACAGGAGTCCCCCACTGAATTGAGATAAGTTTTGCTTTCCCGTATACTAATCATATTTGAATCCCCTATAAATCAGATCACTTTTGTCGGAGATAGGCTTTTGGTCTCTTACTCTCTGGATGGTTCTACGGGTTACCAATTTTCTGGATTTCTATGCTTGGTTCTGCGTGTGAAAAGTCTAGCGGTATATTTAATCTTTCAGCGCCAAAACTGTGGGTATCCTTTCCCTAGGTCTCGTTCATGCAAGCCCGGTTAAATGAAAATAGTCTCTAAATATGAAATGCCTGTATACAAATATTTTAATAGACAATAAATACAAAAACCACCTTTTTTTTACTTAATATTTGAGTAAAGTATCATTCTCTAGTTTTTTAGCTTGTTATTTTGCGTCAATAATTATTTCATGACTTATAACTTGGATAACTTTGAGATTTCCAGTCACTTTTAGTTTTATTCATTTGTTGAATATTAGACAAGTTAAGCTCATAGTAGTTCTTTCAATGCTCTTTTTCTGTTTTTTTAAAAATTTATAAAAGAAACAATTCTCATGAATTTATTGAAAATATCAACCACATTAGTATCTATTTCATTAAATTCATAATTTTTTCATTTAATATTATATTCATGTATTGATTCAGCAATATCTTCTATAAAATTTAATAAGAAATCAATAAAAAATCAAAAATAACAAAAAAAATGAATCATTCAGATTTTTGGCTTTGCAGGTAAATTCTTAACACACTTTTAGTTTTTTTTTCAAAAATTGACATAAAAAAAAGCTTCTAAAACAGTTTTAGAAATAAGTGAAAGATGAGACATCAAAATAATCTAAATCAATTGCACTAAAAATAGTTAATTACCAAATAAATTATTTATTACATTTGTGAATATTTTTAAATATATATATGTATAGATCCCTCTAAAAAGAGAATGGTTGAAAAAAAAAACAATAGAAGTAGAGAAATTGAAATAGTTGAAAAATAAAAAAATATGCTATAAAATTGAAATTCAGAAAAAATATATTATAAAAAAAAAAGATGTATAAATATTGTTTAATAAGGTAATATGGAGAATTGTAGAATAAGGATATTGATAAATAATGAAATATTTTTGATTAAAATTTTATTTTCATTCATTTTTTTCATTCATTTTTAATTTACTTTGTTTTGCTTCATTTTGTTTTTCTAATCTTGCTAAATTTTTAGCATCTCTTTTAGCTTTTTCTTTATCCATTCTTCTATTAGCCCAGTTTCTTAATTTTTCACCATTTTTATAAACATATAATGGGAATGGAACACCTAATAAGAAACCAAGTAGAGCAAATGTTGTACAAGTCCAACCAATTGAAATACTACTAATCATTTTAGGTGCAAATAATGGAAAAGCAAAACCGAATAAAGATCTAAAAACAGTACAAGCTGCAACAGAGGATGCTGCAAATCTTGGATTCATATCAATCAAATAATTTTGAATACATTGAAACATACAAACAACACCAAATGCGAAACAAGCAGCAAAAATTGCAGGAGCAATCCAATGAAGTTTTTTATCTGCAACCCAACCAAATGCTAATAAAGCACTTGGAGTTATTAATCCAGACCAATAAAGATATTGTAATCTAAATTCAGGTTTACCAACTCCATTATTTAATTCACAACTTTTATTATAACTCTTATTAATAGCTCTTGTCCAAATATATATACCTGAGAAATAACCAATACCTAAGGCAATATACATTAAACCTGCAACACCAGTACTAAAACCATAATAAGTTTCAAAAACAGTAGGAAAAGTTGTAACTAAAATATACATCAAACCATAGAGTAAAGCCATATAAATACCTAAACCAAAAACCATTGGATGCGTAAGCAATAATTTTATTGGCCTTGAAATATTCAAATAAAATTTACCTGCTAAAGTTTCTCCATCTGCAATATCATAAATTGTCATTAAATTTGGATTTCCAGTTTCTTTTCTCAATTTTGCAGCCTTTTTTCTTAACAAAGTTGGGGTATAAGATTCTTCATAGAACATAGAACCAAGAACTCCAATCACACCATTCATCATTAATTGAACCCAAAATACCCATCTCCAACTAGTATTTTCAACAATAAACCCTGCAATAACAGGCCCAAGAGTTGGACCTAATGTTGGGCCTAAGGCATAAATTGAACCCCAAAAATTTCTTTCTTTCGCATTAAATAAATCACCTAAAACACCAGCACCAACAGACAATGGAGCAGCACCTCCAACACCTGCAAAAAATCTACAAACAATTAATTGAGTTGTATTTTGAGATAAAGCACAGCCAAGATTGAAAAAAAACAT